>JBBPPQ010000180.1:0-21980 GCA_038092035.1 Leccinum disarticulatum
AGAAACTCATCTCATCCCTGCCCATCATCACCCCCCTCACCTCCCTCGCTGCCCTCCCCACCCCCCTCACTTCCCCCGCTGCACCCGCTGCCCTCTCCACCTCCCTCGCTGCCCCCTCCACCTCTCTCGCTGCCCTCCCCACCTCCCTCGCTGCCCCCGCTGGCGCTACTATCCTGGCTTTCCTCGGCACCCCCGCTATCCTCGCTGCTGCACCCCTCGCCCTCACCCCCCCCCTCGCTCCCACTCCCCCCGCTGTCCTCATCCTCATCCTCGCCCTCGCCCCAGCAACTCTCCCCGCCAGACCCAGCGGCTGCAGGCCGAAGTGTGGCCTGGGGCTTGACCAAGAAGCCCCCCTGACCAGGGAAGAACTCCCCAAGGTACCCAGACAAGACTCCATACATGGAGGTTTCGAACGCCAGGCTGTGGGATTCCTGCAGGGTGTTTTCAAGCCTTTCCCTCAGCCACGCCAGGACGACTGGCGGATGCAGTGGAGGTTCCGCTATGGCACTCATCAAGGTGGGTTGCAGGTTCCAGTAGGCGCCTGCAGCCACTGCGAGAAGGGGATGGGTGGCTGGGCCATTTGGGCGGCGATCGCCTTTCTTCTAAGGCGGGGATCAAGTCACGCCTTCGCAAGCCCATGATTGGGCCAGGAATTGGGGTGGGCAGGCAGGATCAGGCCCAGCGAATGCCCCCACCCCCCCTCAATCCCTTTGGTTCGCCGGCAGCACCCCCACCACCCACCCAGGGCCAAAACAAGAGCGCGGCCTGCCTAGTCAGCTGATGGGTGGGATCCCTCTGATTTGGGGCTGATGGGGCGGGAGCAGGTTGGCAAGATCGCGAAGGAGCTGCCGCCAAGACCACCCCCAGCTTTTAAAAAAAAACCCCCCCCTTCTCCTTAGCTAGAGCACCGCGGAGCTGCAGGTGCCGAAGCAGCAGATGTGCGATGCATGCTGCACCAGCGCAGTTTAGCTCATCGCACGTGATTTTGGCTACGCTACTTGTAACAAAACATGGCTTTTTGTGCCAAGACAAGAGGGGGCCGGGGTGCTGCGTTTAAAAATTAGAGTTTTGAGTTGCAAAGTCAGCTTGCACCACCGGTGCAGCGACAGCACCATAGCAACCGGCAGCGGCGCTACAAAGGAAACCGCGCGAGCACAAAAGCTCCAGCAGCAGTGCTGCCAGGCTGCAGATGGAGGAAAGCAGAGACCGCAAAAAAACCAAGCTTCGAATGCGAGGCTGCCAAAACCATCGCTGGGGGCATGGATGCACTCCAAGAGCGGGCTGGCATCCCCGCCCAAATTCTTTGCCAAGGCAAGCCGGTCGGTTGCGAGGTATGCTGCAAATGGGAAAACAAGGCTGTACGAGAGAGCTAAAATCGAAGGGCACACATGCCGTACGCAGCCTGCGAGGTGTTCATCTTCTTCACCCCTGCTATTCCCGCCGTTTACAGCACCGCCGTGAAGAACGGCCTCCGGCACCAACGCTGTGTCGTCGAGCGTATCCTCCGCTGCAGCTACATCAAATTTAAAACTGCTCCGAGGGGACCCGGTCACCACCCCTGGAGAGCGGCAGGTCAAACAGACTGCCGATCAGGGCCCAGGGGCCTCCTCTTTGCATGCGGCAACGCTCCTGGGTGGAAGCTTGTGATGGCGGGCAGCCACCTCGCCCCTGCATGCGGGAGTGCGCCAGCAAAGTTCGCATGCCAGCTGCAAACGAATGCCAGCTGCTCAATGCCGCAGATTTTGTCGGTGATCAGCCGGGTTAGTAGGTACGAATCGCACTCGGAGCAGTAGCCGGGTTCCAAGTCCGCAGGCGCAGATGTGTCTTCCGCAGACGCGATGCGCATGCTGCCCTTCATGCCTGGATGCAGCTGGAATGCCGAGGCGCAAGAACCAGCAGGAGGCAACCGCGTTGACTCACACCCTTGTAAGAAAGCATTCCAAGACGGCGCATTTCTGACCCCACGCAACCAGGAAGTTGCATCTGAGAGAAAAATGCACACCCAAAGACGATGCTGCGGCATGTGACACGACCGCGGAGATGGTTTTATCGGGGCGAGGCTCAAAAAACGTTCCCCACCTCCGTTTCAACGCTGGACCGGCAGCCGCCAACTCTGCTGCCGTTGGGCGCACTTTTGCCGCTGCTTTGATTCCGCTAGGTGGGCGTTTAGAAATTAATCACGCCGATACATGCGCTTTGTATATCTGTGCATTTGAATGGGCGACTTGCCGCTATACTCATTTGGGTCGCCTCAAGGATCCTTCGCGAAACCAAAGTTGCCTGAAGCGCAGCATGCAGGACCAGCGCCAAAGTGCAGAGTGAGACTCTGACCCATTCAAGTTATCGAGGCGATTCGCTGCACCGGACGTGCCCCTGTAGTTTTCTCCGTTACCAGGTAGATCGACCAGCAGCACGGGTGTTGGGCATTTCGAGGATGGACGCTCCACCGACCCCTGGCTTTTCCAGAATAGACGGAGCTTCAGCAGAGATGACGACCAAATTTCTGGAATTTTGCGACGGTGAGCCCACCGCCACCTCTCATCTACGCCATGCTCGATGCCAACCGCACGCCCATTCCTACCATCGACGCCACTAGCCAACGACACGATTTTTTCGCGCCTCACGTACTTGACCACCTCGGTGACTTCGATCAACAAACAGCTGGGCGCGTTCGACTTTGACTGGCTAGCTTCTACCCCCGCATCCCGAATAAAAAACGCCACCGGTCGCCGCCAGGTCACTCGGCGACATCCGCAGAAAGATGAGAGCCCACCGCCCAGAGAGCCCGGCGGAAGTACCGCGCAGCGGATAAACCTCGTGCGAAACCCAACCACCCCGTCGTTTTACCTTGCTGGTCGAGGTTGCTGCGGCTGACGCCCTTGCTCTCCGTTTTTCCGACCTCAAAGCGCCGAGCGACTGCATGAGCTGTCTCGGGGAGGAGCGCGGAGTTCAGAGAGGCAAGACGTCAGCAACACCATCCGCCAGATCCCCTTCGCGAGTCTGCTGCACACCGATCAACGCACGGGCGCTATGTCTACCACGCCCACCCCCCTGCTCAAACCACCTCACTCTGGCAGCACCCCGCCATGAAACGCGGCATCCAGCTCCTTAAGAACCCCGCCAGCATAGAAACCACCCTCTTCGTCCTCTCCAACGCCGGTACCTTTTTCATCAACGCTGCTCTCCAGGTACGTCTCCACACTCGCAGCAGGAGTTTCGACATTTTTCACAGATCTTCTCCACGGAGCCAGGCTTTGGCGTCGCTATTTGGTTGTTGTCGCCCAGAACTGGTAGACCGACCGACGTGCTCAACAGATAGTTGCTCCCCATCGCACCCGTTCATTGATCCCCGTGCTCCAAAAGCACTAGCCCTCGAACGCCATCAACGGACACGTCGCCCGCTCAGACTCGACGCACACGCGCATTTTCACATGCCATATTCCCCTCAGCGACGTCGATCGTTCTGAAGATGGTACCGCCGCTTGCTTGAAAGTCGTTCCGAAGGGTACAAACAAAAGCCCAGAGGGGGATACAAAGGAGCTCGCCGTACACAAAAACCAAACCAAACAACAACCCAGGCTTACTGCACGTCAACTATACGCGCGCTGCCCATCAACTGCCCCAACGCCGTCTCTTCCTGGATCTGAACCTTGATAAAGCCGTCCGTCGCGGCGCGTCTGTACAGCAGGCGCTCCGGAGGAGCAAGCAACAGCGCACCAAACGGCTGCTTCGGTTGAGCCACCAGCCGTAAGCCGCGCATGGCTGGATCAAACTGAGCAGCCCCGCCAGAGGGATCCCCATCCACAAGGGGACTGACCCAAAGGTGCATGAGGACCAGGTCGCGCATTCCGATTAAATCGCCGGCGCTTTCGATGCGTACGTCGCTAAGGGTGGGCGCGGTAGCATGGTAAGCACGAACGGTTGAATCCGGTCCAATTTTCGCTGCGATAGCGGTGAGGGATGCCAGAGAGAAATCAAGTCCCCGAAGGTGGAGTCGACCAGCGAGGATCGAGAGAGAAGGAAGGCCATGCAGCCGTTCGTACAACTGAACCGCGGGCGATGGGTCGGGTAACGGCGACTGCAAACCCACGGTCATCCCGTCCATTTCGGCAGTCTTGATGAGTTGCGGAACGTGAGGGGGCTCGATCTGGTCACAGGCAGTGAGGTCGGCAGGGAGGTAGCTGCTGGCACTGCTGCTCGAGTTGCCAGCCCCAGTCCAGGAGAAAAGTGCGACGCCACCCGGTTGGGCAGGATGTACTCGAGAAGACGACGGGCTGCTCGCGTGCCTTCCCCACATTTGACCGGGAGTGCGACACCAAAGGTGTGCCGAACACATAGCACGCAACATCCTCCTTCTGCGTTGTCTGGCACTTTGAAGCAAGGTAGAGCTTCTCGCGCACCCTCCACAGCCCCGGCTGAAGCGTGGCGAGGGCCTGAGTAATAAACTCGGCAACTGCCCGTTCCATCTCTGCGGGGATGGCAAGTGACTCCTCGCGGTTGAACATCTCCAGACCGAGTACGGCTTCCAATCTTGCATGTAAAATTGGATGACCCTTGAAGCAAGGTACTCCTGATGCGTCCATCCGCGCGTGTTCCGGATGATCTTCCACAGAGACCCGGGCTCCTGCGATTCCGAGAAAACTCCGACAAGATGGACGGCTGTCAGTGCCGCACGACAACACCACTGGAGCATGGCAACGACCGATTCTTGCTGAATTGCCCTGTCGCTCTGGTGAACGCAGCACGTGTCGCTCCATGCCCACCTGAAACTGCGAGGTTGCACGAGGTTGCAGAAGCGGATGAGTTTGTCGATCGTAGGGGATCTGGGTACCAGTCCATAGATGGCGGTATTCTCGACTTGGAATGCTGGCTGGGGTGGCTGCCACCTGTGCGAGAACATGACATACTCGAAAATCTTTCCACCTCCCTCTTGAATGTGTGCAAGGTCGAGCCGATCGCGTGTCATCATGAAAGACCGCAGCTCATTGAATGCAGCGAGGACTTGTCCGAAAGCCGCAGCTTGCATCGGCTTGTCGTAGAGACGACCAGCGGTGGTTTCAACGGGTGCTCGGGGTATATCACGGGTGGTTTGCTCAACGATCTGGCGAATCGCTGGAGTCGGGTCGAGATAACAATTCCGCATGGCTGTCGATACGATATCAACCCACGCCATATGCGCAACATGAATGAGAACGACTCACCCCAAACTTGTGGGTTAAACGATTTTTCCACCCTCGACAGCATCGTCTTAAATGCGTCGAATGCCTCCTTGTAACGCCCTAGGCTGTGCAGGACCGCATGTTTCCATTTGAATCCGTTGTGGTTCGATGGGTCGGGTTTAATGATCTGTTTGTGCAGTCAATACCGCCGACTCGACGCGCTGTGGAGATCAATTCATACCTGGGTGACGTTGACGAGTTTACCCTTCAACACGCCCACTCGCGCCTCGCAGCATTTGGCTATGATGTCACTGATGTTTGTCGCCCATCCCGTCAGCACACCTTCCGCATCCGAGGGAGTAAGCGGCAAGATGTTGGAGTAAACTGAAGGAGCCTCGTCATGTTTCTTGGAACTTGACACCTGATCCCCGATCTCCCGAAACCTTGGTGCGCATCGTTGAGTAAAGTTTGATGGTACGGACTGAATATAATAAGATACACAAGCTCACCTTTCAACCAACCCATGGCCGGTTCATTATGCGATAGATCCTCAGCTACCATACTCGCAATGTGCAGCGCAGCATCATATATGCGACCCTCGGCGTACAACGGTTCACACTCATGCTTCTTGTCCTATACACTGAGGGCATATTTGCATGTGGTGAATTGGCAACTGAGTTCTTGGGTGGTAATCTCCAGCTCGTTTATTTTTCGCGCAATGGATACTGAAAACGGGTCAGAGAGCCGTCAGTCGTTACTTAACGGTCCGAAACGCACCGGAGCTCTTTTCGGGTAGATCAATGCCTGCGCGTAGTGCCTTGATGGTCTGTGTCAATTGATCGACCGAGCCTTCAGATGCTACAAGCATGCTGCTGAGTTCCTTGCTCGATTCATCCAGACGAGTGATTTTGCGATCTAATAGACTCTGGTTTAACTGACAAGACGCGTCGCGAGTCTAAGTCGGTCGGATAAGGACTTATCATACTTCCACGTGACTTTGACTACGTCTAAATTTGGGTTATCTATGGCCTGACCGTGCGAATCCGCGCTCCCTGCCAAAGTGGAAGCAATTTTACTTTGCCACCCCGTGACCAAACAAACCTCAGGCCTCATATACATAGACGGGCTGGTCACCAGACTAGGAGAATGTCTGGTTGTTCACTTTCGGGTACGCCTTTATCGCCTGACATACACATGCACGCTCGTTCACTCTCGCGCAGGTACCCTGTGCCCTGGGCGCTCGCCTTCATGCGTACCATAATATCGCTATCGTGGTGTCTGAACAACTTGAAGATACCCCACCTATCGGTCGAGGATCCTGAGGATGGTGTCTCTCGTATCTTTTCGTCAGATGTTCTCCCGGCCTCACTATCTGATTATTATCACGCAGAACTGAAATAGAAACGTGATCCTCGAAATGTAGACCAACTTCCATGGGCGCATTCAAGAAACAACTCCGAGTCTTCCATGCTGTACACGTCTGTAGATCCTCCTTCCGATTGTGTGCTCCAAATGCACTAACCCTTGAACGCCATCAGAGGATCTGACTCGACACGCGCTCACAACACATGCACATTTTCACATACCCTCCACCTTTCAACGACGACAGAAGATGGAACCACCGGCATGAGGCATATCGAGGACAGAGAGCACCAAAGTGAGAAATGGTAGGTAATGCATCTGCACGCTTTCTAGGCACGTCCTTGCCAGTGAGGCTTGAGAACGCATATGATGGTTGAACGACGGACAGCGACGCCATCCTCAAAGGCAACAGTTGACAGCTGGACCGTTCCATTCTCTCCCTCCCACTCTGGCCAATCTCCAGCATTCGAGTTGCGGTTAAGTCGTCATCTAACACCCCGAATTGCCGGTGTTCTACGCATTTACGCATCATCCTACCAACACCCAAGCCAAGATCCCTCAGAATAAACACCGCTTCTTCCACCCGCATCTCTAACACGTCCAGCATCTCCCGTTTCCGCTCCCACTCCGCCAACACCTCCCGTTCCATGTGCGTCAACAGGCTTGCGTCCTGAGCGACATCCGTGCGCTCTCGTTTCATCAGGACAGCCTTGACGTTTGCCTCCTCTTCCTTCGCTAGTCGACGCATGTCAATGTTGAACAGCGTCTTGTAGAGACTCGCGAGGAGCGCCGAGTAGGTTTTTGTCAAGTCGACGTGCCTACAGAAAAAACGACTGAGCAACAGCTATATGCACGTTTGCTGAGATGAGTCACACTTGTTTCTCATCCATCTTCCCCACGTCTTACAATAGTCTGACGATCCGCACACCATCGTCCCCATGCCGTTCCCTCGTCACTGCTTCTAATGTACATCCCCTCATCTGCTTGCTAACGGTATCAAACTTGACGTTGATCTTCTTGTCCCCCAGACTAACGTGGGACGCCGCTTTACCAACTGGAGTCGGGTTGTCGGCCCAGGCTAAGAGGCCAAGGTAGTTTTTTTATTAAAGAGGTTGAAATTTTTTGAAGGTAGTCGCATGTCCTTCTGACAGATTCCCGTCGTCAGGTATATGCATCCCCACAGCCGCAATAGAAGTAGGGTCTACAAGTGCATGAGAAGTCGAACCTCTATGCGTAAGCACAGGTGAACTGACATACCTGAGCGCATCTCGGACACGGACTATTGTTTCAACTCCATCGCTTTCAGGGAACTATGGCGGCATTGTGGTTGAACCGTTCTTCTACAGCACTCTCGATGAGTCAGGCTAACGTAGAGCCGCACCGCATGTATGATGGCCAGCCACCGGAAAAGGATCTGGTCGACCTTTCATCGTTCCGGGGTTGGGAAGAGGCAAAAATTCGAGACGATCGGTAAGACGAAAATGCGTTGTGAACTCACTGGACCACTCAAAGAGAGACATGTACAAAGATCAGGAGCTCTTCAAACGCAGAGGCTTGCTGTGTTTTATCAGAGACGAACAATGAGGGTGTCGATGAGCACGCGGGGTATGTCACGGATGGTGTCATCAACGACCTTGTCGTATGAGTGGAGTATCGAGATATCGACTTCGAAGGCCTAGTATGAGAACGACATCAATTTGAATTTGCACGCGGGTTAAATCTGGCAACGGGCTCACCGCAAACTTGTGAGTCCGGAGTTCTTCATCATTGACAACATCATCTCGACTGCACTGAACGCCTCCTTGTAGCGGCCCATGGTATGTAACACGGAATGTTTCCTCTTGTAGCCTTTGTAGTTCGATGGGTCACGTTCAATAATCTGATCGCACCGTCGCTACTATCAATTACGCAGAATTGCAAGTCAGATGGTAACGCTGACGCCTCCAGTAAACCTGCTCGCGCCTTGCAACATTTCACAATGATATCGGTGATGTTGGTGAATAATTGTACGGACTGATAATAAACGCACCGGAACTTGTTTTCTGAGCATCAAGCTCTGTACGGAGTGATCGGACGGTGTCGTCGAGTTGATTGGCTGTGCGGTGGTAGGCGACTGTTAGCGAAGTGGGAGTAAACGTGGACTGAACGCACTGGGGTTTTCCTCTCGAGCGAAATGTGATTGAATGGTGCGCGCGAGGCTTTATTTTTCCTTGTTGGCCGTAGCAAGCTGGTCACGGAGTCCTTGAGCAGATTTATCTAGTTGTGCTATCATGCTGTGCGCTGATGGGAGATGAAGCAGCTGCAAGCTGGTCAAGGAGTCGTTGAATAATTTCCTCTAGACTTGCAGTCTGACATCTGATAGAATTTGGAAACTCACGTTGTCGCAGTAGTGGTGTCCAAAAGATGTCGAAGAATGATCCTCAGGCTGCTTGGGGCAACCGCGATGTCGTAGTTTGGCGAGACGGCTATGGGCGACGTGAGAGATAAGGCTGACGTTTTCACCGTCGCAAGGTGTTGGTGGGATGCAGCGTCCCAGACTGAGAATGTCGTTTTTCCGTAGGCTGCGATGAACCTGTCGTCATTGTTGTCCATTGGCATGTGGACGTCTTGATACACTTTCGGTACGCCTGAATCGCCTGGCACACACATCCACTCTCACGCAGGTACCCTGTGCCCGCTCGATTTCATCGATCCCCGACTCCCACGAAGTGGGAAGGGAGGGTTTTGTCGAAAGCAAACGGTCAGGTACACGGTAAAAGTGAATGCACATTTTTCTCACGAAGGAATAAAACAATAGAAATATAGAAATAAAATATTCGATCAGGTGACTTGTTTTAGATCTCTTGTTTGGATGCTGTCGGTATAAGATTAAAGAAGTGGTGCCGGTGTCCATCATATTGTAATCCTCTCCTCTCCTATTCACCACAGAGATTGAGGGAAAGCTATGTGAGTAGATCTCAGAGGTGTTGAGATACGCCGTTGACTATTAATTTTCTGTTTTCTAGGTACATCAATAAACTCCCTGTCGACGAACTCAGAGTATTCCGAGTCAACGAGGAGGATTGCCCTCCGACCAATGTTCCGCATTCTACTACCGAGTACTATCTACTATGACCCTCTGTACTGCCCGGAATATCATGTGCATATTTTGAAACTGTAGCGTGTTATTATTTTGTTCATAAATATTTTTTGGCGGGTTATATCCATCGTTTGCAGACTTCAAAGAGTCGGGGACAGGCGCTTGCGCCGCTACGATATCTTGCTCGCCTTTCAATGCGCACGCGTCGTCGCTATTTGGTCATGGATTTTTAGACGAGGAAATCCGAGTCTGTCCAACTCTGGGTTAGGAATACTCGTTATCAACCCATTGTCTCTTCCTTGCAGGCGATTCTAGTTCCCCATGCTCACTATAGCACATCATCTGGGTTCGGAAGTCCGGTCTTCCGCTTTTCCCCCCTCGCCGGACAGTTGTTTCACACCATTTCTTTCTGTGTCTTTCATTCGTTCTGTCCCCCGAACTCGGTCTCAATCTTCCTCCTCTCTCGCATAGCGATCGTTCACGAAGGCGGCTTAGCTTCTGTGCTAAGTGCGAGTAGGCTTTGACTTTTAGGCCGGAGCATTGAGATATCCATTCAATGATATAGCAAAAGGTACCTATATTTTGACATTCTCGCGAACGCCTCAACCACTGCCTCCCGCTCTCCACAACCCTCTTTGCAGCCCTCCGTCGATGCTAATAATCCAGCTTGTCTTCCCCCGACCGCGTCAGAGCATCCGCAACACCCTCCTCGCGTATCCCTGCGCACGCGAAGACACCTGCCGGAGACACCACTGTAGTGCACGCTTCACACGAGCCTTTAGTGCGTACGCCTCGCCCGCGTCGTAAAATGCCATCGCGTTGCAAAACGACAGCCAGATGTACAATACGATCGCCATGGGCAGCCCCCCTAGATGCTTCAGTCCCTCTTCGCATGGGCGCACCTATGGCTGGTGGTCGGAGTCGCGCATCTGTGTCGCTTCATCGAATCCTGTCGACGGATGGTGAAGGGGGATCCCACAATTGGCATGATCCCAATGTGGGGGCCGCAAGGCAGCGCAAAAGCGCAGGCGAGTGCCTGAAAAGGTCTCGTGTGCCCGCAGCACCTGTGGGATTCCCCCCCTTTCTCTCTCTCTCTCTCATTCTCTCATTCGAGCAGGAAGCCTCCCTCCTCCCCACTCGTGTGACCCCACCATGCGACCAATCTATCCGGGGTCGCGCCCTCGTATCGCCTCAGTCGCCTCTGCGAGTCTGGCCAACTCCCTCGATAGGGCTTAAGATTGGTAGCTGAACCCTAAACGGACTCGGATGGGCAGCGGTCGGGGTAGCGGCGAAGCCCCCTGATGAGAGCTTTCGCAGGCTCGAAACCGCTACCCACTGCTCCCTTACCTGCCTCTACTCGTACTGTACATCGCACGCCCGGTGGCCCGACCGTCCCGATCCTCGGAGAGGGGTGTCCCGACGGACGAGCAAGCAGGCATGACCGCCCGAGCGTCCCTCTTCACACACAGACAAAGGACTTTGGCCTTCGGCCAAAGTCCGGCACTCACCTTCTACCCTCTCCAGCACATATAAACGGAGCGACGGACAACACAGCATCGAGCTCCACGCGTATAGACGGAGGATCTGTGCGAGTACATCGAGCGCGATCGGATCCGACCACCGGATCAGAAAATCCTTAACCAGCAGTCTGTCGGACAAGAGCAGATCCCTGGCGTGCGCGTCGAGCTCTAACCGGGTCTGCGTGGCAACACAAAAGGGTGGGCGGATGGTTGACGTACGTTAGCTCTCTGCATTGCAAGTGACGACGAGACAAGAGAGGTAAAACGAAAGAATGAAAATATCGACACCGGATCGAGACTTGAGACGTTCGCGGTAACGCCTCGTCAACGCCTGTCGTCGTCGCTCATGTCCTTCTCACGTGTATGTTCTATTTATACAACGAATCTATCCTGAGGAAGCCATCCTTCTCCCATCCTCCACTCAGGACATGCTCCCCATCAGCAAGAAAAGTGACCGAATGTATCAAACCTTGACCAACGATTTCGATTACATTCGCGTCTGTTGCGACAATGGGGGATGGAGCCTTTTCCATTCGATTCCTGAGCCTCCGTCGGTATCTCTCTTTCGTTGGTCACCACTAATGAGCATCGATAGGGTCGAGACACGTGCGGAATCGATCCCAAAGATCATGGGCATGGCTAGGGCGAGAACGATCTGGAGTGAAATGGGGGCTCCGCCACTGAGCAGAGGAGCCAGATGCCCAGCACCTACAAACTGTGAATCGCAGGTGGTTCGCATCCGGCGAGAGGCGGAGCGTATGCGCAGTGCGAAATTAACCCACTACACGGATAGACAGTTCAGTCACGTCTGACGTTGGCTCACATCGCTACACGTGCAGCTCGGTCAGCAGTTATCCAGAAAGAGACCAAAAGCACTTTGAGAGATACCAGTGACTATACCAAAAGCGATCAGACTGCCTTGAATCATGATCAAGCTGCCTCTCTGGGCGGCGGGCGAACATTCCGCATGATATGAGGGCACCGTCGACGTCTAACACAGATTCAGCACGCAGCCACACGATGGGGGCTTAGGTTGGTGCACATTGAGTCCGTTTCCGAGACCAGTGACGATACGTACAACGACGAGGTGAGCGTGGCTGTAGGACGGCGCCGATCGTCTTTCGGCGGCCGAGTCGATCGCCAAGCCATAGGTTCGACAGGTCCCAGGCTTGATCATCTTGTTCATAGAACCTCATGTATCCCTATGCGATGCCCTGGCTGTGGGACGCTAAGGTATTGCAACGGCGAGTCCTCGAGTACCTGCATTAATACGTTTTAGTTACTCGAACTTTGACAGATCTGTCAAAAAGCTGATTGGAATATGCACAAAAAGGAGCGTAGTGCACTCAAAATATGGGCTGATACTGCACCATCCACCGCACTGGGTATCCGAACGACGCGGTCCGATGTCTATGTCGCATTCTACGGCGAATGAAAGAAAAAGGCCTGAATAGCGGAAGGGTTGGTTCAGCTCGTCTTTGTGTCGATGTGAAGTGGATCGCCCACGTGTATCTGTAGTCAAAAAGAAATATGGACAATGCAATGCCGTAGGTGTTCTACCCTATCATCGTTGCTGCAGTTTTTCCAGTTGCTGAACGAGGAAATGATACCTCAGACAAAGTATCACCGCAGCAACCTGCCTCTGTCCCATCTGCCCACTCGGTGATCCCATACCTTGGTCTGACAGCACCTTCTGATCTCGAAGAATTTGGCATCATGTCTGCAGGCGACCTTGTGCACGCGATTTCGAGGGTAAGTGTCGAGCTTGCTTGCTCTTCTTAAATCCGGTTAGCTGCTCTGCGTACCGTTTAGCTTGGCGTGCGGTGGTATAATGTGACAGCATGTTAGCTTAGCTTGGCATTTTGAGGGCGTGCTCGCCACATGATGTGATGAGGAGTGCGGCAGAACAACGGACGAGTGTCTTGCGGTAGACCTGGGATCAGTGTCACGGGCTTCCGAACGTGATGCCATCGAGACTTCCTTCAAGGTGGAACCCGAGGCCTGAGGTCTAATTAACGATTCGCCATCTCGTCTGCATACTAACCGGGTTGTGACCCGGCGGTTTAATTGCAGCGAAGCACCGCTGCATGCATACGCCGTGATAGGCCAAGAAAACCAAGGAGGGCGGTGTATGCATGAACTGCCCACAAAGTTATGGTAAGTCACAGTACTGTGCAATTGATGTGAGCGTGTTATTTTCCGGATAAAAGGAAAGCATAACGAGTCTAGAGAATCCTTTATCCACTAGTATCACCGATTCGGTGACTTTGCGCTGTGAGTCAATCCTTCGACTCCCATTTCTGCCAGTGCTCTCATACTTGACGAAGGACGTTCGTCTAATTATTATACTGTGAGGTCATGGTCAAAGTGACACCTAGTACATTGGCATATGCTGTGACTCGACAAAACCAAGTTTATCGAAAGCTAGCGCAGTATTCCACTCGCTTCCATCCCGGGTCATCAACTTTTTTGTCTCCCTTCGGATTGGACCATTGTTCACGAATACGAGGCCCCGGGAAAGTGTCCTGTGAGTCTGATCATCCAAGTCAGCATCACGCGCACGTTTTCTGGATATTATGGTTTATTATAGCCACCGCGTAGTAAGTATACCAACTGCCGTTTGACAAATTAGGTGATTAGAAGATATGATGAAAACATATGTACTACGATGATGAATAAAGTTCGTGCGCAGGTCGTCGAACAATCGAGAAAGCCTTGATAACCAGCCTGGCTCGATTGCGTTGCCAGGTATTTGCTCGACCGAGCCTACACCTTCCCTTGCCCCCCTGCCTTCCTTCCTATTTCCAGCCTGGGTTCAGATATGCAGCGCGATACCGTCCTCAGCCCTGTCAATGCATCCTAATAAATACGCGGCTGTGAGTCTCCCGATTGCGTGACTGTCGGCCCACACTAAACATGTGTTCAGATCAGTGTCACCATACTTGACGAAAAATAAGGATCTTGTGAAATCACGACAGACAGATAAATCGGCGCGCCAACGGCCAGCACAACCACCGACAGCGCCGAGAAGCCGATGGATGCGCCAAGCGCGACCGGGAAGAGTGCCGTCCCCACGGCGGTGTACCCAAGAAACATGAAAGCGCGGTCCCAGTGCTGAACGCTGGGTGGCAGCGTATTTCTGATCACCTCTTCCGGCATCTCTCCGTCGACAACCTCGATCATCTTTGACAACATGATGGCCACATCAGCTGTAAGGAATATATCATAGTATACAATACTTGAGTCAATGACACGTGATGAAAGAAGGGATAACAGTCGGCTTACATTTAGTGGGAGTGTAGACGTGCCACGGCGCTGTCTCCTTCTCGGCGATAAGTGTTTGGGAAATATGTGTATTCCTCAAATCGCGGTATTGCTCAGTGTCGCGTATAGATTGCTGTAGTGACTCTGCAAAGGCGCGCATCAGATTCAATGTCCATTCAAGACAACAAATGATACGTTCTGATTAGAGCTAAATTGTGTAGCGCGCATGTGGGTCCCATAAGGCTTGAAGCCAGTCGGAGTCTCAGAGTTTTTGCAGGTTCGGTAGTCGTTGCTACTGGAGCCGTGGGACTGAGACCTTCGCTGACGAAGGTTGGCAACATGGGAGACGAGCTTGGCAGCGAAGGCTGGATGTGTTGATAATTCTCCGGGAGAATCATCTCTATGATTCTGGGTATGCGAGGTTGGACGATTTCTGCTCCGTCCGCTGCAATGATAAAACATTAGAGAAAGCTCCCCGCAAGTTGATACCAGCGATACTTACGCGTATGAGCCAACTCAGTCAGCATCATAACCCCTGTCTTCTGGGTCTTCCAGTCAGCGTTCCGTAGCAGTTTCATACTCGTTGTGACAAGCTCTTGAGCATTCGTATACGACGGGTCGGCTGCGATACCTCAGCAACGAACTACTACTTGTCGACATGCTTTTACGTACTAGAGTTCTGGTCATTGTAACGCAAATCAGACAGGCTGTTCTTCGGTTGGCTCTTCCCTCCCTGCCTTCCTAGATCCTGCTTCATGTCGTGTCTCATTTCACCTTGGTACAGGTGACCTGGCTCAGGTAAATCAGCATGTTGAGCGAAAATGTCCAATCATTGGTAGAACATTACTGTGTTGCAAAAGGTATGCCAGTGCGAAAATGTGAATGCTTCGACTTGACCTAGTATACCATGTCAAAACAGGTTAACAATTGGAGAGGGGCGACCCGAAGGATCCTGTAGCGGGAGGGGAGACTTGAAGGACTATTTATCGCAAGGACTATACACAGCCTTACGCGGAGCTCTGTCATCACTACTGCCTCATGCTCCCCGCGGACCCCGCCAGCGCCACCACATACTAAGATGGAGCTCCTCCGGGAACGACTTTTTCATGTCCGCTAGCATGATTTTGAGAAAATCCCGATCCCTAACACTGACAGTATCCGGACCCAGTCACGGTATTTCAAACAAGTAGCCAAAGCGTATGCACTGAGTAGTGCGCTATCCTTGTGTTAGTTGATCAAATAACCGTTATCCACTACCCTTCGTTCTTCAGAATCAGACTCACTCTCGTTCATTACGCACCGTAAGATTCCCTTCTGAACAACCTTGATAACAATGTTGATCTTTGATGAGCTTTCTCTATTTTCATCGGACATTACGAGAAATCAGCGATGATCGGATAGCAGCGCAGGCAGTCAGGTAGATTATCACTGACGTGTAAGGCTCTATAGTATGATACGAGAATGTTTGATGACCTGAATCATTGTTGCTTACGCCGGTTCGAGGCAGAGTTCAGTCTGGGTGAGTATTTGATCGCCGACCGAAAGCCTTGATGTTGCTTACAGTACACTCAGTACACTGCTGACTAACCAGCGTGGGTATCGCGGCATCCTAGTCACAGGTTATTGGTCTTGAAGCCCTTGCGGTCAAGGAGGTGATCGCAGCCGGCGAACGCGTCACCCGCAAAGCCTCCGGCGTCTCCGCGCTCTCTGCGGCTTTCCCCACGGACAAACTCGTCGTCGAATACGGCGACGTCGGAAATCCCTTCCACCCCACAGTACTAGTGCCGAGTTGCTCTTTGCAAACGTCCACAAACACTTTGGCCGCGTCGACCTCGTTGTCAACAATGCCAGTTACGACTTGAACAGCGTTGTCGAGGGCACCAGCGACGAAGACGCATGTTGTCAGTTTGAATTCAACTTCCGTTCGTATTAGTCGCGAGGTGGGTGTCTGTCAGGACATTGCCGTGATCCGGTGAATCAGCGTTTTGTTCTTGCTTCTGATGTCACATCATCACATCTCCGGGCCGTAAAGTATTTCCGCGAGAACAAAACCCCTGCTGGATGTGTCCTCAATATTATCTTCTCCGCTGGCGGTTTCAACGTGAATACCACTGTCGCTTTCTACTCTGCGGGCAAGTTCGGCGAGTTCTTGGCGGTTTTTCATCGCGAAGGAAATAACTTCTCCTCTGAAAACACATTACATTCATAGCCCTGGAAGGATTCACCATAAGGAGCTTCCTCCAGAGTAGGACATTAAAGTAATTTCCATCCGGGGAGTGAGGACGGAGCAGGCAAAGGGCAACCTGATCGATCGGCCGTTGCCACCCGCCTACGATGCCCCGGACAGCCCCCCTAACAAGATGCACAACCTTTACAAGACTGCACAGTACACGAACGACCCTGTCAAGTGTACGTCCTTTTCAAACTCCTGGAATGTATGTTTGCCTCGTCTGTTGACAGATGATCACATTATCCGCGACAGAGGACAACGTCAGCTGGTCTCCCTGCTCGATCTCCTTTCTGATTTAATGTACTGGCTTCCCGAGAGACGTTGATGAGTGCACGGCTGACTATCGTTCAAAAACGACGTCGATCCGGAGTTTCACAAGAAGCTGCACTCGGTGGTGGTCGAAAGGTCTTGAGAAAGATATCATTTGTGTCAACACTATTAATCCGCGTGTATCGTGGCAGACTGGTAAAATCTGATTTGTAGTAATGGAGATGTACATCGGGAGTTTTGCATGCTGTGAAACTGGGTTCTCCAGCGATATCGATTCCACGTCTCCTTCAAACTGTTCTACTTCCAGAGCGAAAACCAGCACATGAATCGGTGCTGCTTATGGTATCTTATCGCGCGAGACGAGGTCGGTGTCTTCGTCGTGAGCGAGGAATCGCCGCCGAGGATGTAGTACTTCAAATGGCGCAATTGGAAGGGATTTTTACAGCGAGTAATAGCAGCATAATACGGAGCAGAAAGCCAGTGAACTGTGCGTGACAAAGTCTCTTTGCAGGAGTAAAATCATCAGGGATGAGTTGCCATAGTCGATGACTTGAGGCTAACAAAGCTACCAGTTGATTGATGATCTCGGATGATCTTCGAGCTGAAAAGTCCCCCTCGGTGTTCGGAGAACGTCAATATAGTTCATAAAGGGGGTCTGGCCAGTGCTTCTCAGAAGTACTACCATAAGGACTCCTGGGCCATTGGAAGAGTGGGAAATGGAGTAGGCGAGGCTTCGAACCGATGAAACCTAACTAACCTAAACTTTCCGTCGGAACTGTGAATTGTGGACAAAACGTACTTGGCAAAGTACGGAAGTCGAGGTGGCTGTAATCCGACCCCCGGACACCAGTTTGGGGAGGGTCCTTGGGACCTCGTGTTTGCGATTCTGCTATCGCACGCCTCTTGTACATTATTGCCCAGATGTTCGTCCTTCAACCTTACACTCGGGATTGAAGCTTAAAGCTGTTTAGACTACCGCGGGATGCATGAGAGTACATAGGGAGGTGAAAGCAAATTGAAGGGTGTTACAAAGCTTCTTCAAAACGGCAACTTGATCACACGGGCAGTCTTTGTCCTCCCACGAACGCCGGTCCTCGCCGGCGTGAGTCGTCACCGCATCACTAACCACCAGGTTCTTCTCGCTGGGAACAAACATTCATTTCGCGAGTGTCACTCGTTGCTGGGTGGTAAAATGCTTAACAAGCAACCCCCTATGCGGTCGAGTTCACGGGCACACGCGGGCTTGCGTCAACACGTCGGTGACGTCAGACAATGCCGTCCCGGCACCGTGACACAGGAGCAGATAAAATGACCTCTGCGCACCTCGAGAACGCATAGACCAGCAACATCGTTGGCACGCATTTTTCCTCACAAACTTCGTTCACCATGTCGGATTCTCGCGTTTGGCTTGGTGAGTTCGACTCTCTTATGTTCTCGCAGTGATCTCATACGTGCATTCAATAGTCACAGGAACTTCTGCAGGAATAGGTCAGGCTCTTGTTAGGGAGGCGATCGCAACCGGCGAACGCGTCGCAGCCATCACCCGCAAAGCCTCGGGTGTCTCCGCGCTCTCTGCGGCTTACCCCACCGACAAACTCCTCGTTGTCGAATACGACGTCGGAAACCCTACACACAGGGCCGAGTCGCTCTTTGAGAGCGTCCACAAGCACTTTGGCCGTGTCGACGTCGTCGTCAACAATGCCGGGTACGGCCTGAACAGTGTCGTCGAGGGCACCAGCGACGAAGACGCGCGATACCAGTTCGAAGTCAACTTCTGGGGCGCCGCGCGCATCAGTCGCGAGGTGAGTGTCTGACCCCGTGTATCCGAATGACCAATTCACACACGTACATCTCCAGGCCGTGAAGTACTTCCGCGAAAATAAGATCTCTGCTGGGCGTATCCTCAATATCTCCTCGGCAGGTGGTTTCAATGCGAACCCCACCCTTGCTTACTACAGTGCAAGCAAGTTCGGTACGCATTATGTAGTTCGCTCACAATAATAGTTCCTCATCTGAATGCACTTCGCATTCACAGCCCTGGAGGGATTCAGCGAGGGTCTTCACAAGGAACTCCTCCCAGAATGGAACATCAAAGTAATCACCATCCAACCTGGGGGAGTGAGGACGGAGTGGGCCAAGGGCAACATGGTCGATCGTCCGTTGCCCCCCGCCTACGACTCTCCAGACAGTCCTCCCAACAAAATGCGTAACCTTTACAAGAACGTGCAGCACACGAGTGACCCTATCAAGCGTACGTTCTCGCTCCCTCGATTGTTCGTTTGTATCTTGTCCACTGACGATCACATCCTCATTGTCATTGAATAATATAGTCAGCCGTGCACTCATCAGCATCTCCCGGGAAGCCAACCCCCCGTTGAGATTGCCTCTGGGCACCGACTCGCAGTACGTTATCCTCAACAAGCTCGCAGAACTAAAAAAGGATGTCGAGCAATGGGATCGACTGACGGTGTCCTCGGTTGCGGACGACGTTGACCCTGACTATTTCAAGAAGATTGACTCAGTGGTGTTTGAGAGGTCTTAGAAACGTTATCGGTTGCGTCACATTGACACTATCCAAAGTGTTTGTACTACAGTCCAGGTTTTCTTTTTTTACAAATACTTGTTCCGATCATCAATTTGGCATGTGGCGAGATGTGGAACGCACAACCTTCACCATGTCATCCGGTCGTCCGGGCTGTACTGCAGCATCATATTAGTTGAATACACGGTCCGAGATAGACAGATAGACAGTTCGTAGTTCGAGGGTGCTGTGGCGTTCTGGCCACGGTGTGTACTTCCCATCTATCCGTTGTGTGAAGCCAGCGTCGTGGCGTTCGTCTGAATGATGTCGCATCATTCATAGTGTTTGATTCGCCGCAGCGTTATGACGAGGCAACCCGATCCTGGGGAACCGAAGAGGGCCTAAAATACAGCTAGTATTGTACATACCGAGTTAAGTTATACATTCAACATCCACATATAATGAGGATTTTATTCGTGATGTTATTGTATGATCGTGACTGACTAGAGCCAGGTCTACGGCAAGGGAACTCGGGACATCGGAACGCAAAATCCGATGGCTTCGAGACGGGGCTCATTGATGTTCATGCCTCAGTGCGGGAATCGTTACAGTCTAGGGACAAAATCCAGCACAACAAGCATCAGTCGAACACCTCCAAAAGACCAACGAAACGCGAAAAACAAAAGCAGAAACGAGGACGCACCCTTCAACTGCCACTTCAAAGGCCCAACCCGCGAACCCCAGCACGTATGCCTGTCTAGCATGCGCTGCGACGAGAAGAACCGGTCGCACACCCTGCACAAAAACTCACACTGCTTCCCGTGTTGCGACACCTCGTGCCGCAAGCGGTCGTGATGGCGCGTGAATGACTCTGGGCAGCCCATCGTGCACGCAAAGTGCTTGCGAGGTTTCGCGATGTGCGTCTTCATATGCAGCTGCTGGGTGTACAGGCTCTTCAGGACCCTGTGGCAGGTCGCGTACGGGCAGGGGTAGCCTTCATGCTTCACCTTCTCCTGACAATGCTGATACTGATGTTGTGAATGTAGATCGAAGTGATAGTGGTCTGGGATAGACGGGGTAGTGGGGAGTGCGCCCTGGTCAATCAATTCTTGATTGTGGTTGTCGCCATTTGTCGCAGCAGCCGTCTCAAATGTTTGTGTTGCGCAAGCATTTGATCCAGAAAAGAACACGGTTTCCGTACACGATGCAGGAGCTCCACTACTTCCATCGGACGCCGGGTGATCTGCAGAGCTAAGTGAGAGCAGGACTCGTATTCATTTCGTTGAGAGATCACCTTGACCACCAATCATGTTGCTCGTAAATTCTGATTGATAAGAACGGATGCCGTCGCACATCATGCAGGTAAATGGGCAATGATCTTAGAGTATTTCACAATAATTGCTCACCATATATGTAGTCGTTGCACTGAAATTCGTAATGTCCATCGGAAATAAAATCACCTGAATGATATGCTGGCGAGTCTGCTGCTCAGCATATATCATTAAACAACCCAGATACAAGGATCAATCTCAGCCTCGGGGTGACATACTTTCGATTATAGAACAGGGAACGATCGAGGATAACGTTTCTGAGATAGGCGACTGGGGAGGCTCGGGGGTTTTCTCTTCCAACAAGGATGTCGGCTGTAGCTGAATCGGTTTGTCCGAGTCTAGGAGGCGCCTGTAGGGAGCGTTTAAAACATCCACGACATTCTTTTGTTCGCTTGGGTGGATACAAGGACCTGCAATCATGCAGAGGTGTGAGTATCCCAAAAGCACACCGTCACTATTTGACATTTCACCTAGATCGTGGAGGTCCGATATTGATTGAGCAGGCATCTCGGACGAGCGCGTATGACAATTAGAATGAATAGGAAACACGAGTGGTGAAAAAGCAGATCCAAGAGCTGCGGGAAAGTTACGTCGTCGACTCGTCGGTTTGTTTTTTCGACCATGCCAAGTCAACGAACCTTGCGAATCTGTGGACGGGAGGGTATGATCTACCTCAGGTTTCGTCCAGACCCTAAGACACATACTCGAGCCTTCAGACGAAGTTTGTAAGGTCAATATCAGGTTTTCGACGCTGTAACCATGCTGTAGGGGGGCATGAGTGTCTTTGATGTTGTAGGTGAAATCCCCGCTCTGTGGATCAATCCAAATATCAATATCTGAGTCGAATAGATTGGAGACGGGGATGTTAAGGAACATTCTTGAAGCTTAGAAAGCACCAAGGCGATCGAGACTCGTGGGGTATACGAGGTTTTGTGTAGACGGTGTAGTGCATCGGTTAAATAACATATTTGAGTCCAGAATAGTCACGGCGGTACTGGTTCTGGTGAAGGCTCACCGTCGGAGTACGATAGCATACCGGGACTCTGCCGGTTCGCGGCAACGCTGCTTTGGCCCACTGCCAAGTGACAAGTCTACTAGGGTTATGTCCGAATAGAAGTTCTTCTGCTCCAGATATTCAGGCAATGTGGCAGTGAAAACTGCAACGAGGATAGAAACACACACCCGGAACCAAGTACCCTTGATCCGGTGAAACACCACCTGGACATTCGACTCTGACCGTCACG
>JBBPPQ010000181.1:0-21968 GCA_038092035.1 Leccinum disarticulatum
CACACCGTGGAACAATGGCAAGGGAGAACGGGGTCGCAAGGACACACCGTCTGAGGCAAGCTGCCCACAAGTGCAGGCAAACATTGCCGAGAACGCACGGGGTCGTGAAGACACACCGTGGAACGATGGCAAGGTAGAACGGGGTCGCAAGGACACACCGTCTGAGGCAAGCTGCCCGCAAGTGCAGGCAAACATTGCCGAGAACGCACGGGGTCGTGAAGACACACCGTAGAACGATGGCAAGGTAGAACGGGGTCGCAAGGACACACCGTCTGAGGCAAGCTGCCCGCAAGTGCAGGCAAACATTGCCGAGAACGCACGGGGTCGTGAAGACACACCGTGGAACAATGGCAAGGTAGAACGGGGTCGCAAGGACACACCGTCTGAGGCAAGCTGCCCGCAAGTGCAAGTGCAGGCAAACATTGCCGAGAACGCACGGGGTCGATTCCAGTTGCGCGACGACGTCGCCCAAGTTGCCAGACGAGGCGGTATTGGGTTTGAAGGAGACGCAATCGTCGTTGTTGTGGATGGTGGAGTCTTCAATGGTGACGTACGAGGAACGGTAGATATCCCAGCCATCTAAAGGGTGGGATGCCAGTGAGAACGTGCGAAGGGTTGGTCGCAAGACATACCGGAGTTGGCGGCGGGATTGGAAGAGTAAGATGTGGAAGAATGTTCATTCTGCGATAGGTCACATTGGTAAATAGATATACAAAGTTGTTCTATGATTGGGGTAAGTATTTTTGGTTCGGTGAACAGGAGATGACGTAGTACCCAGAACGGGGAACCTATTTGCGTGAGATCTTGGATGAGAACATTGGATGCGTTGCCCACGGTGAGACTCTGGGACGGGCCGGGAAAAGCCGGTGGAGTCTCTCTAGTTGTTCCCACTGTCTAAAATGGTAATCATGAAAGGGACAATTACGGGTGGAGGGACGCGCGACCTGTATAGCGCCCGATTTTTGTGATCGACATAACCTCCGAGTCTCCACTTCGTGCCAGTGGGAGTCGGGGATGGAATACCGAATTATGTAAGTAAACATAAGTACCACAACTTCAAGAACCGACTTCCCCTCGTCGAAGTACGCATCAATGGTACGCACAAAGCAGACAGCCAAGAAGTCGACGAGCGGAAAGGCTCCTCGAATTTCCCTGATCCTCCGCGATCCAGTCACTGGCACTCCTGTCTCATACGGAGCCCCCAACTTGTCCCAGGCCATCGCCGAGAGTTCCAAGTCGACAGATGAACTTATTCCTCCCGTTTCACTCGTGAATAAGAGTCCGGTCACCCTTGTTACCTCCCAATCCGTCAACCGCAGTCTCGCTGCAGAGATTCAAGTTCAACTCCAGAGACCCAGGACCGACGGGTCTTCTATTCGGCCCTGCCTCAAGGCGTTGTGTTCTCTAGGGCCATCAGAAGTTATATCCAATGAAAGCAACGATGTGAGTACTACCTTGGTCATGAATTTTGTTTTTCATCTCGCGTTGCCACCACAGTTTTGTCATATGTGCAACGACGGTGGCGAGCTATGGCGGTGCGATCTATGTGTACGTTCCGAATGCAAGAGTTGCATAGTGGTTCCTCCCGAATACCTTGCGCTCGTTGAGCCGAAGGAAGTGAAATACCTTTGCCTTTCGTGTCATCTAATGGACAATGCTAAAACTCAAACGGTTATACCCTACATGGTAAGCATGTCCCTCGAGTCAATTACCATCCACTGACGCTCGCTGTACATTGTAGGCTTTCTATCAAAATGGGAACCCCGTGCTCCCTAAACCACCGCGTGTACATGGTCGCTTCGAGTTGTCGCCAAAGTCGTTCGTACACGCGCCAGTCACCGCTATCATCCACCTGCGCCTCAAGACCCTGCCTGCACAGGGACCCATCAACATGCTATACGATTTCCTCAAACCATATTTTGTCAATACCGGTGGGCTATTGATGACGGATGTGCAGTTCGACTTGGGTACTGAGGGGAAGATGAAGACGTACACGAAGAAAGCCACCGAAATCGCAAAGAAGATCCTTGCTATAGGTCCATCGAGGGTAATTTTTGCCATATCCACTCACACAGACGACGATAGAGGCGATCTTTTTGCTGGCCTGGGAGATGGCAAACAGGTCTCTGCTGAAATACAGCAGGTACGTTTTATTTGATTCTGCAGTTGCTCCAGGTCGCTCTTCACAACCATTCACAGTTTTTCGAAGCTCTGCTTGACCCGCTCAAGAATATCACTCAGAACGCCATCTTGTACATGCTCAGTTGTGGACAATATATTCGTCACTCTGACACTCGCGAAGAATTTACGAAGGCGATTGCCAGGTACACACGGTCACTCCGTTGCTAACATTTATGACGCTGACAACATCATTGCAGATACGGCTTTTCGGCAACGATCGCCTTCGATGCTCGTTGCTTCCACCCTTCTTCGGCGTGGGCGTTTTTGGTTTCGCTCACCGAAATGGTCATCCTTCAAGACCACTCGTTCGCAGAAGCCGTGCCAGTCACGCTGGGTAACTCGAACGATCTTGGCCGCCACTCTGGGGTCTACGTTTTACTTCTCTCTCCCGATCGCAAGTTTATCAATACAACAAAATACCTTTGGGCGCATGTTGACTACCGACCATGGGGAAAGGATATTCCGCTGCAATGTCCAAGCTGTGGCGCCGCACAAGAAAAATGGAAGCGGATTGCCCAGTCGGGAGGTTATCGATTTCAATGCCGCAATCCTGATTGCTTGGGCAATGCACAGCGAAAGGGTCCCTACGTCTTCGAGGTGAAGAAGCCGAAGCGAGTAACGATCCTTTCTCATGGTAAATCCCAAACATCAGCGTGGACGAGAAAGCACCTGCGTGCTACGCCTGTCACGGTGACTTGAACTTGAATTTAGTTACTGGCGTGTACAATATACTATTTAGCACTAGTTCACTCCGAGTCACTGAGGCTATATATCGATCTGCATCGCGACTAATAGCATTTCACTGGGGTTAGAGTACGACGAACTACAAACAAGTCAGTCAGTCACGTGTGGACGACGTAGACCAAAAAAAAACCCAATCGACCTCCGAGTCGGTCCCACACAACTTCGCCCTCCAAGGAATGAAACTGAGCACCGCCTCACAACGCTCCGTGTACAAGGCACTGACGCGCTGCGACACCCCCCTGCCCCATACCGTCGCCGTTTGCCTCGCCACTACGCGTTGCGCTATCCACGCCCTGACCTCCCACCTCGAGACTGACCAGACCATATGGCTGCGCATCCGCCACCCCGATATCCGCCGCCCCATCCAGAACTTCATATATCGCGCTATCAACAGCTCCCTGCGCATTGGCGCATTCTGGCTCCACATACCAACCTACCAGGACCGCGCATACTGCTCCTTGTGCGCTGGCACCGTGGAATCCCTCGACCACATCTTATTCCACTGCAACAGCCCAGAACGCTCGACGATCTGGCGCCTCGCTGAACGACTCTGGCCCCCGAGCCTCGGACCATGGCACCCACCGAGCCTTGGCATCATCCTTGGCTGTGGGTCCATCACCCCACCACCCACTGACTCGCCCCGCCCCAACCCCCGCGCCCTGGGGAAAGCGCGCCTCCAGCGTATTCCTCCTCTCTGAATCCGCACACCTCATCTGGACCCTGCGCTGCACACGGGTCATCTCGGATCAGGCCCACACACCACAATCTATCACGACACTCTGGTTGTCGAAACTCGACACCCGCCTGTCCCTAGATCGCACCCTAGCGAAACACCCCCGCCGCACTGCATTACGCTCCCGCGTGTACGACACTTGGACCCCCATCCTCCTACCCCACCACCACCTACCTTCAGACTGGGTCACCGCACCTGAGGTTTTAGTGGGTATAACGCTGCCCAGGCCCTCTGATGTTACCGAGGCCACCTAGACAGCTCACGGAGCCCCACACTACCCCACACACTAGTGGGGAGGTCTCTGGATGAAAGATCATGTGTATCTTGTTTCAGCCATGTTGGCAAGTCCCGTCTACTAGATTGTAAAGTTACTCATGTCAACGAATCAGTACAGGATCTCCGCCACATGTTCGCCACCTCTCAACACGAAGTCAATTAACTGAGGCCGTCAGGCCTTTATGAGCAGACCTCGGTGCGAAGGAAAGGAGCTCAGGCACGTTTGTTATCGTCCTGACTCGACATTTCCCTCACCCGTTTTTTGTAGAATAGATCACCTCGACAAACCGTTCCAGAACTCCGTAAACAACTTTGTATGCATGAGCAGAATGTATGCCCGCGGTCGCATATATGATACCGCACAGCATCTCCTCGAGATCATCAACACCTGCAAGGATCCGAAATGACTTCAAGGTGAGTTTCTTCATTATGTCATAGTAGAGATATTCAATCCGTGCAATCAGAATTTACGGATCAATGTGCGTCGAGTCTTCAGACGACGAGTCGAGTGTAGAAAAACATGACAAGGCTCGCCTCCAAATTCTTTGGAATACGTGCGCTATCGATGAGAAACTGCGATGAGAACTTAGTAAGTGGTTGTAATGTCGAACTGAGACTAATCTGAGAATCTATCCAGCCTTTTAACAAAGTTGTGTCGACAAGGTGGGGAGAAAAGGTGACGTAGCAATGGACTTCAAGGACCACCGTGATGCGGCCATTGGATACTACTCGACCGCGCTCTCACTAGACCCGACCAACAGTCATCATCAAATAGAATCGAGTAGGTTAGTTCGAGGACGAGCTTGCTAGTGCTGCTATAGTATGAATTAGCTCGCGCTTCACTAAATTAATGACGGTGACGGTGCAGTCAGGCGATCGAACATGACCCATCGTCCTATAGTGGGTAAAGGAGAAAGCATGATGTACTACATCGCATGGGTCGCTACAGTGAGGCATTCACCGCTTTCAAGACGATGCTATCGAAAATCGAGCAATCGCCCGACCGACAAATTCGCGGTGAGCCTGTTTTGGACATACCACACAGACCACGTGGGCTGATGTTCTTTCGGTGTTGGATCTGCAGAATCGATATCTACGACTCCATCGATTCGCAAGGAAGGTTGTTGAGCGAATGATCAGCAACATACCTCGTGTGCTCACTAACACCACAACGAGCCGTCTCTATGACGAGTTACATCAGGCAGTAGCTTTCGAAGAACTGCTTATATGCAACGAATCACGATCTTCTATGATTATCCGCTGGGTCATATATGTTGGGGACAAGCAGTTAGTTCGTCGTTCTGAGCACATACGATCAGATCGAACCCCCCACGTTCCGAAACCGATTAATACCGCCGAATTGGACAGGTTAGTCACGTCATTGCAGTCATCATTCACCGTCTCCCCTTTGTCTCATTTTCCGTGTCATCAGCCTCGTCCCTCTCCGGATACTCTCATCCGACTCCGAGTCGGGCCTCAATGTTTGTCAGGCCATGACACCACTTCTGGGTGAGGTACATATCGAGACCAAGGACGACTCCCTTGCAATACAGCATTTAGTCCCCGTTCATTCGTAGATCAGTCGGCTGGTCGACGAAGACTCCTCAGGCAATCTGCCTACGCGAGCAATGAGGCTAATCGTGTGGCTCAGGCAGCCATTTGGTGCTCTACTACTTCGTGTGGTGAAGTTAAAACAGTCGTTCTTTGGCCGGCGCTCTGGGTCGTGATCGTATCATCTACACTACAACAACCATCTCCGCAATTTTTCACAGACGATCTTCTTCCATCGACAATACCAGAGGACTCGACCTGGACCAAGCTTGGTCGGACTTTCACCTGTAAGTAAACCTTCCGTCCTTCCATGCCGTCGGAGCGCCAGACCTAAGATTCTTGCTTTTGAGGTTATTTTCCCGACCCATTCCCTCAATTCGCATGCCAACGACCTTGTACGTGACCTCGACGTTTTACGCCTTGAAGACGTTGCTTCGCAGCATCCCTATGTGAAGATCCACTGAGACGTCATTTATATATCTCTTGGGCAACGAGCGTGTTCTCGCAACCGTGTGCCGTCTACCAGATCTCCTTGTCAAAATACCAGGACCCCCGGGCCGCTTTTCACGAATTCTGGGGGATATCTGCTATCGGCCTCATCATGCTTCGGTCTCAACTGCGCCGGGGCACGACGGATGACTCGATGGGAGCCGTCACCTTGATACAGATGGTGCAGCACTTTGCGAAACATAGACCAAAGCGAACCGTCGTGTTCAATATTAACAACGAAGAGTCTGGTCTGAACGGAGTACGTACGTACGTCGTCGAATGCAATCCGAGATCTTTCATGCGGGATTCACCTTTGACAGATTTCTTGCAGCACCTTTCTTAATCTAGAAGGCGCAGCCGCAGGAGGGTGAGATTTGTCCCCTTCTCTCTGCTGTTATTGGATCGTCTCTAACGCACTTATAGTCGGCATATAATGTACCGAGCCACAAACATTGCACCTTTCTGTTCTTGGACGAGAAATCACGTTTCGCATCCAAATGCCAACGTGATCATCGCAGACGCATTTCCGCGCGGCATCATACGTTCCGCAACCGATTACTGTCTACGAACAAGCAGGCTTAGATGGTCTCGACGTTGCATTCCACAGGGCCCGGAGTCGATCATATCACAGAGGATTATGAAACACTCACATTCAAAGCATGTTTCTCCGGTCGAGGAAGTTGTCCACGACACAATTCATTCACAGATCAGCACAACAGGCTGTGCAGTCTATAATGTTGATCTACAATCCGCAATCACTAAAATTCGCAAAAATCACCCGGTCTCGCTCGATTCCTTCTCCCCTTTTCCTTCTCCGAACTCCAGCGCGCTACCAGTGGTGGACCTGTGGCCATTTTGAATCCTAGCCAGTATACTTGTGAGCCACTCGCCGTCTTTTTCGACAGAGATCCGGTTCACATCCCATTGTAAATCACGAAATCCCTGTTCAGGACCTGTCGTCGGACCTCCGGACCTTGACTTTGGGGAGAGATCTCGCTTGCTTCCTCTGGGATGAGGTCGTTTCACCGAGATTGCGAATCGAATATGTCACAAGTCTCGAAGGCGCTGAGGAGAAACGAAAGGGTTCACTTTGCTTGTCATGGCATCCCAAACGGGAAGCAACCCTTTGACTCTACATTTGCCAGGCTCCAGGATGGCCACTTTACCGTGGAACGGATCATAGGATTTGAGTTAGAGAACCCTGAATTTGCCTACCTCTCTGTGTGTCATACAACGATCGGGGACGAGGTGGGTCCAGACGAGGGATCCATCTGGAGTTGGCGATGCAGTTTGCAGGGATCCGGTCTGATTGGGACGATGTGGGTAGCGGGCGATGCACAGACGAACAAGATCGCGTCCAAGTTTTATCAGAATCTGGTGGATCGATGTCTGGTCACCTGGACCATACCCGAGCGGCGTTGGTGCTCCAAAAGACGATGAATTCATTGACTGGTAGTGTTTTTTTTTGTTTTGTTTTTGTTTTTTGTTTTTTGTTTTTTTCGCTCGATCAGCAGATTTTGTGTATATCGAAATCGCTAATATGAACATCGCCGAGGACCGTGTCTAGTTTGTATCGTATGTATTCGCTATGTCTCTTCGCTTGTATTTTGCGAAATATAGTTGGTCGGCCCACGCCGGGTCTTCCGAAATTCCTGGGCCGACAGGTTTATCCTGACCGACGGGACCGGTCTGGCTGTGGCGTGGGTATATTGTGGCGTGGTGAGTTGCAACTCGTCGTACTTATTTACCCTTTACTTCATTACTTACTATGTCGTTATCTTTAATGGCCACCCTAGGTAACGTTTTTTGGAACAACTTGTCGTCTGTTGCTCACGGGATTCGCGATGCGATGTAGGTGCAGTGCCGCGTCTTGTCATGTGGCATCTGATAAAGATGTTCCGTATGGTCTACTCCGTCGAGATTTTGAGTTAATACACTTCTCATTCGATCAAAGGTAGCCGTCATCGTCTTTTCGTACCTTGAACTTACACGGCGTGCAAACGATCCCGATCACTCCCAGATTCGAGGTGCCATCCAAGAGTATTAAACGCTAGTACTCATCGGGGGGTTTTTTTTTCATCCCTTACTGCGACAACGGTGTCTAACGAGTACGAACACCACCTCCACTGCCTCATCCACACCCAACCAGTCCAAAAACGTTATCACGACACTCCTCTTTTATTCCGTCAACACCACCTGCACATCTTATGGAGTCGGCAGTATATTCCTTGCCCAATCAGCAGTACCGCGACCTCTTCATCCCCTTCCGATCCAACTTCCTTCGAGCAGCACCACTGTGTAGCAGGTTCTCGTTGCCTCTGTAGACTCCTCCAAAGCTGTCCAGCGACAACTCAGACAGGTGGTCCCACCGCAGAAGAACGCAGATGCACCCAATACTTCAAGCTCACCCCCCCCGTTAGATCTGCCAGACGAGCTCAATCCCGCCACGGAGCGTGAGTGTAAAAAACTAATAGACGAGACTAGGGCCCGGGTCAAGGTGACCGCTGTAGAGCTCAAGACCACCCACGTAGACGAAGCTCTCGCCTGGGGCGACCGCGAAAGAGATGGCTTTAGCGAAGCACGAGGCCGTGCAGCTCGCAGACAAGTGGTCGATCTCATCCACAAGGCTGAGGAGGCTTTGGCCAAGCCGATAGAGAACACATTGGAAGCGACGATGCCTACCTACACCAGAGTCGGTGCCCGCACCAGCCGCAAGCTTAAACTCGAATCGCTTCCTTTGGTTGACCTCAAGGTGCATATTTCCATCTCGGAACCCGTCAATTCGCATCTTGTAAAACCATGGACGAACTCGCGATGGGACTCAAACGCCTCGAACGATTCACACTCGACTACTTTGTGTACGTTGTTCTCACTATATCCTCACTCCTTTTCAGACCGCGCGTGTGTTCTCGTGGAACGTTTAGATTAGCAGGGTTCCAAGGCCCACATCTTATGCTGATATATCCCGTTATTTCCCAACAACAGTAAGCAGCTCGCTCGACGGAGCCACGGACTGGAACGCCCGCCGGGCTTTTGCCCACTCTTACATGCGCTCACTCCAGGCTACACCTTGATTACGCGTTACTCTAGTAGGGATCAAATTTCAAATTCAGGTGTAGTTTTACACGAACTTTGTATCATCACGCACGGACAGCGACGACGGACAATGTAGAAAATGTGTACCACTTGACGTATCGATTGTTTGTAATTTCTGTTTGTAATTTACTATGCATCGCGCAAAAAGTAGTCATTCAGACTATGTGCTGCGCGTATGAACTTGCGCGTCACCGCTGCATCGGCGTCATGGACGCGACTGGGTAAGCGTGATCACAAGATAAGGTGGCCGCATTGAAGTCCCGCAACTGTTGAACTTCCAAGCCGACCTTCGACTGGACATTAGACTAATAAGCCTCCAAAGACTTGGTGGATTTACTGATGCGGTATAGCTATAACGCATCGTTTCTAACGGTGCCCGGAGGGCTTGTGAATTTCATAGGTTCGTCACGGTGATCTCGGCCCGGGACTCGGACCATATCTTACATAATGTATTGCAAGTCCGAGTCCGGGCCACATCTTGAAACTTGCTTCCGATACGGCACCATGATGGAATGTCGACCCAAAGTACAAAAGAGTTCACTTTCGACGGGGTTGCAAAGGTAGGCTCTGTCATTCACTGTCTCAGTATCTTATATGAAATTGAAGGCGACTTGGCAAGTTTTTCTCCACACGAAGACGGCTTGCCACTGTCTTTATGTAGTGGATGATTATCGACGCCAAAGTTTGTGATATCACTCGGTTCGCAGACTTGCATCGCGGTGGTGCCAACGTTCTCTACGTGTGTCGGTGAGCCAAGATTTTCTATGCATGCCGGCCAAGCACTGACCCTGCTTGTACTTACACCAGCTGGAAAAGACGCAACCGACGCCGAAGTGGTCTCCACTGTCACGAAGTCCTCCTGCGCCTATCATATGCTCGCCTCTAAATCATTGGGCACGATCGCCAGCCAGGCCGAGCGCGTAAAGGCGCCCGCCCCCGACGTTCTCTCTCTCGTCTCTTACACAGAGCCGACGTGGCTTAGCCCCGGGTTTTACAGCCCGTACTACAACGACGGACCACAGTCGAGAATTGGTTGACCAGGGCGCACTTCCCACCGCTACCCCGTCTATCCCAGACCAGTATCACTTCGATCTGCATTCCCAGCATCAGTATCAACATTGTCAGGAGAGGGTGAAGCATGAAGGCTACCCCTGCCCGTACGCGACCTGCCACAGGGTCCTGAACAGCCTGTAAAGAGCAGCTGCACATGAAGACGCACATCGCGAAACCTCGCAAGCACTGCCATCGCCCTGTCTTCACCCCCACCACCATCCTCGTCCACATCCCCGCCCCTTCCTCACCCTCACCCTCACCCTCACCCTCACTTGCCGCCGCGATGCACACGCCATCGCCCACCATCAGATGTATGTTCTTTCCATCCACAACTCCCCCCTTCCATCCACACGCCCGCCTCCTCATCCCGCCTCATCGTGGACTCCCTCGCTATATTAATTATAGCGCACGGCTACGTGCTCTCTCGGAGCTCATGGGCATATCGGTAAGTCTTCACGAGTCATTCCGCGATCTCGCCCTGTTGTCGACTAACTCTTTGTATCCAGAACGGCGATCGGCGATCGCCACGTGCTCTCGTTCTGTCGGGAGCCTCCTCACTCATCCCTCTCCCTTTGGTGACAACAGAAATCCAACGACGACACGACAGCGTTCCACTGCCGTCGCCCTGTCTTCACCCCGCCGTCATCCTCGTCCAGACCCCCGCCCCGTTCTCACCCTCATCCGCACCCTGCCGCCGTGATGCATACGCCTTCGCCCACCCCCGGATGTCCTTTCCATCCACACCTCCTACCACTTGTGCATCCACAGACTCCTCACTATATCATAGAGGACGGCCGCCCGCTCTCTCGGAGCCCATGGGCATACCTGTGAGTTTTCTACTAGTTACTTCGCGACCTCGCCATGTCGTCGACTAACTCGCTGTATCCAGGACGGCGTGTGGCGATCGCCACGTGCCCTCGTTCCGCCGAGATCGCCCTCACTCATCCCTCTCCCTTTGGCGACAACAGAGAACCAACGACGACACAATAGCGTGTCACTGCCGTCGCCCTGTCCTCACCCCCGCCACCATCCTCGTCTACATCCCTCCCCGTCCTCACCCTCACCCTCACTTGCCGCCGCGATGTACACGCCTTGCCCACCCTCGGATGTCCTTTCCATCCACACCTCCCCCCACTCGTGCATCCACTCGCCCGCCTCCCCACCCCGCCTCATCGTGGACTCCCTCGCTATGTCATCGAGGACAGTGTGCGGCGACTGCCACACGCTCTCTCCCCCTCCCTCGCCCACACCACACGGAACCAACGACAAAAAAACACCACGACTCGATCGCCTTCACCTCACTGTCTACCTGTCCTCAACCCCGCCTCCTCACCTGCCGCCGCGATGCACACGCCCTTGTCATCCACACCTCCCACCACTCATGTATCCACACGCCCGCCCGCCTCCCCACCTCGCCTCATCGTGGACTCCCTCGCTATATCATTGAGGACGGCCACGCGCTCTCTCCCTCTTCCTCGCCCACCGGAACCAACGACAGCACAACGCCAACGGACACATTGGCGGCGCTGCTGTCCCGACGTGACAATATGACGAGAAGGTCTGGCAATGTGCGGGACATGAGGAGCTTGGCGCCCCCGACTTCAAGCGCAATGCGTCCACCGATCTCATTCGTCAGCGCGCGGCTGAACGAGAGCGCAGCCGTGAGGCCAGTCAGAACGCGAAACCCGGGACCATTAAGCGCATGCAGTTCACTTTCTCCATCGACCAACCGACGCCTGCTACCCCCAACACCGTCCAAAAGCCCGATCTTAGACCTTCTACGGAGTTCAGGGAAACCACCACCCGACGTGGCCGACAGGCCACTCGCGCCCACGTCGCTGGCGACGAGTCCACCCATACCGATACAGACGCTTCTGCAGGCAGGAAGCGCAAGTGTCCAACGGACGAACAGCCCTTTCTTCGGTTCCCGTCCCTTTTTTCTAGCGATTTCGGTCCATCTGCTCTCCTCTCTGTACAGCCTACTGTTTCCAACGCTATGAATTATGGGGAGGACGTCATCAACACTTCTTCCCGCGGTTTCAGTATCTTACGTCCGACCATCGAGCTTCCGCTCGACGAAATCCTCAGCAACGTCGATCCTAACGATGACGATTTCGCTGCTTCATTCAATGACAGTATCCCTCCCGATTTCGATGTTCTCATGCAAGAGCCCGCCATTCCTGCTTTGCCCGTCGCGGAATCGCAGCCTGTTCCCCACGACAACAACGAACCGGACCCTGCATCGCTTCCTCCTTCTCAACCTGTCCAGGAGCCCCCTCCCCAAACTATCTCCCCGGTTGATCAGTTGCATCTGACAGTTTGAAGTCAACATGTCGGACCGTCCTCCTAAAGAGAGGGGTCAGTCGCGCGGTATCACTAAAGTCGCTCTGAAGCGCGTCGATGCGGCGCCCGTCACCTTTGAGTACGCTATGTTCTGACCTGGCTGGCTATTCATTCATGGCGTGCTAGTGATCTGCAAAGCCTTCTTGATGGGGGTACCACCCAGCTCACACCCCGCGCAACGGTTGCGCTAAACCTGATACAACTCATCGTCCGTCAGGCGCCCAATCTGTGAGTAATCTCCGAGGATCCGGCGTGCTGGCAGCTCCACCTCGTCTCGCCGTCGCCGTCGCCCTGTCCTCACCCCCGCCACCATCCTCGCCCTCATCCTCGCCCTCATCCTCACCCTCACACGTGACGACGACAGACACGATGACGGCGCAACGGTGCACCAACCGCTCTCTCCCTCTCCCTCTCCCTCCTTGCGACGCGCTGCTACCAAGACAAACCGGTACGGCATCGCGGTCGCTCCCTAGATCGCTTCTGCGTACTCTTATTCCCTTGTGTTTTCTACAGTCGCACTGTAGTGACTTTTTAATCACGCAACTTCAGGTTTCCCGTTCGGGAGAATCCAAATCCTCCAATTTCAAATTGGGGCACCACGCCGAACGAGCATGGCTGTCCTGCAAGGCTTCCGAATCTGAGTGACCTCTTTGAAAGTTGCTATTCCTGCCAGGTCAGACTAGCGACTCCTTCGTAGGGTATGCTCGGACTTCAAGAATGCCTTACCACTCTGAAAGGCTCCCGAACGGGGACGAGCGTGCCTGCACCGTGACACGCACACCTCACCTCAGGCCGGCGTTGACAAAATTCCCTCCACCTTCCGACCGTACGTGTCCCATGATACTTCTGTACGGCCATATACAAAGCAATCACATTCTTTTCCGCGTTCCTAGTGTCCTGCGGCGATGGCACCATAGGTATAGTGATGTCTCGGACTCGCTTATACGTTCTCGCAAGTTCATCTCCACCGTGACCGCGTCTGGATACAATGAAGCACGTTCTCCATAGGGTACTGTTCACGGTCGACGTACACGTACAACGAGTGCTGGACGAGCCCATGCCAGGTCACTCGTGCGAGAAGAGTCCTACCGTCTATATCTGATGCGACTTTGTCGACGCTCGTAATCCAATCGCAAGGACAAGGGAGTGCGCCATTGACGTCCTCTGCAAGGGCATCGACGACTTGAATGATCATCATCTTTCCATCCCTTCCGATGTCGATGTCGATCGACAGCGCGTGCATCGATCCTCGCGCGGCGGTCTCTTCTGCTCCTCTGTGGAAGCCTTCAATCACACGCATATTTCTCACTGGCACTCACACATACATTTACATTCGCATCACCGTCACTGCTCTGCAACCTCTATTCCTCTTTTGTCTGCGTCCTTGTACTCGTCAGCTTTTTTTGTCTGAATCTAATTCTTCACCCTCTTTGAGTACAGCGTCTTTGCTGAGCGGTCCGCCTTCGACGTCTTCCGGGTCGTCGTCTACTTTGTCTACTCCCTCTTTCATGCCACGCCTTTGTCTTTCTGGACGTCGTTGTCTATCCTTACGTCTCCCTTACCCAGGCCTTCACCGTCTCCATCTTCATCGCCTCCTGAACTGTCCGCGGCCGTGTTCGCGGTGTATGCGTCACTTGTGCGAGTACCACCTCTATGTCCGATTCCACTTTGTTGACGCTTGTCACCCAATCACAAGTATCACAGAGTACGCCATTGACGTTCTCTACAATAGCATCGACGACGAATAATGCCACAACCATCTTTTTTTTTTCGTCGCTTCCGACGTCGACCATCAGCCCGAGCTCCCTCTGACGTTCTATGGTGGACGCCTTCAATCACATGGATACGCACCTTGTTCACGCACACACCTTCTATATATTTAACTTCGGATTCTTTTTTTCCTGGTCGTCGTCTGTCGTCGCGTCTCTCTCAACATCCGCACCCACGCCGGCCTTCACATCCACGTCCATTCTTCACCTTCATCTTTTTAGCCACCTGATCTTCCACCATCTTTATCCGGATCATCGCATCGCATCGTCTGGCACGCCATCATCTTCCCCCTTGGCTATTATCCAGGCAACTACTAGTTCAGCTGGCTACATTCCGTCGACGGGTCCCATTCCCGTGCAACTGCCAGTCACCTCCCTCTCAGCCTTACACTAGTACCCGCTCCAGGTAGCATCTGTACAGCCCCCAACCGGCTGCAGTTCTCAAAGGGTCTACGTCTAATGGTACCGTGTTGAGTCTGGATATCCGAGTCAATGTTTCGCTTCAGTGCTGCGTTTTGCTTCATTGTAAACGTCTCACCCTCACGCTCACTTGCCGCCGCGATGCACACGCCATCGCCCACCATCAGATGTTCTTTCCATCCACAACTCCTACCTTCCATCCACACGCCCGCCTCCCCATCCCGCCTCATCGTGGACTCCCTCGCTATTTTATAGAGGACGGCTAGTACGTGCTCTCTCGGAGCCCAAGGGCATACCGGTAAGTTTTCACGAGTCACTTCGCGAGCTCGCCCTGTCGTCGACTGACTCGCTGTATCCAGGACGGCGTGTGGCGATCGCCACGTGCTCTCGTTCCGCTGAGATCGCCCTCACTCATCGCTCTCCCTTTGGCGACAACAGAAAACCAACGACGGCACAACAGCGTGCCACTGTCTTCACCCCCGCTATTATCTTCGTCCACACCCCGCCCCGTCACCGTCATCCACATCTTCACGTGCCACCGCGATGCATATGCCATCGCACGACTCGTGCATCCATACCCCCGCCTCCCCATCTCGCCTCATCGTGGACTCCCTCGCGCTCTCTGGGAGCCCATGGGGATACCGGTAAGTCTTCTCTATGTCACTCGAATCCTGCTCGGATGGAGGAGAGGGACCCCACGGTGACTCGGAAATGCTGTCACAGTGGGTACCGCATCGCAGCGCCACAGTGCCGATGGGAACCCGGCGAAAGGGTCTCGCCTGCCAGCACCACCTGTGGGATTCACCTCCCTTTCTCAAGCAGGAAGTATCCCTCCTCCCCACTCGTGCATCCCGAATTGTAACCAATCTATCCGGGGTCGCGCCCCTTGCATGCCCCCGTTGCCTCTGCAAGCTGGCCAACTCCCTACATGGGGCGTAAGATTGGTAGCTGGTGCTCAAAACGGCCTCGGACGGGCAGCGGTCGGGGTAGCGGTGCCCCCTGACGAGAGCTTTCGCAGGCTCGAAACCGCTATCTATTCCGCCCCCTTACCTGCCCCTTACTCGTACTGTCCATGGTCGCCCGAGCGTGTCGCTGGTCCGGCCCTAATCCTCGGAGAGGGGCACAAGACGGATCAAACGTTCTCGTGACCCGCTCATTTTTGACGTAGCTCATCTTCAACCTCAAACTCCCCCGTTTCGGGACCCGCGGTTTCGTGGATAGGCTGCTGAATGGTGTTGTCGACCTACCCCATCCTCAACTTTAGGTCGCCGGAGATAACATCAAGCAATGTGACAATGTGACTCTGATGCCACCCTTTCTTATCTTTCCATATGACACCCCACCTCCCCCGCCCCGCTATTCCTCAAAGTCCTCTTCTCTCTCTTCACTCCGAGGAAAGGTCGTATTGCTTACACATCAGCGCCTTCCTTTCATGGCTTACTATGTCGTCGGCCAGTCTTTCAATACCATTGCTGCCTTTTCTCCCTCACTCCACATCCATCACAAGAAGAAAGGTATGCCCTTATCCATGGTGTCGGCCTCGCTGCACTAGAGCCTGTCGGGCTCTGTCCAGGTGCCCTTCTTATGAGCAGCGTGACAAGCAGCCTATGGACATGGGCCGGCGAATGCAATGTGGTCGATGCGGTCGAGTTGCGAAGAAGTGTCTGGCCGTGCGGTCGCACTCAGTCAAATGAAATCGTTCGATAGGCAGATGGATGGCGACAATCCCACCAACGTTCAGGGTATCCGATGGAGAGGGTTCCCATAGGCTGGCGGCCTCATGGCCAAGTCTGCTAGGCAAGATCCTGCTTCGTTGGTGCTGCCTACTACTTATATTCATTCATATGATAGGGAAACCAATGACGTGCGCGCCGCCTCAACTCGTGCGTTCAGCCAATCTATTCAATATTTAACCACAACATCATCAGCTCTTTTACTCGCATTTTTCTGGTTGCCTCTACCTTGTCATCCTCCCAGCGGTCCCGTTTCTTATCCTCATCTAAGGATTCTCTCAAGCCTTTGCAAGATCATGTTCAATGACACCAGAACAAACACTCATCGCCATGCCGCTTCCCTTGTCACCCGTGTTGTTACACACATTGGCGTGGCCAAAGCAGCGATCGGAGCCTCTCACGAGTCTGCTCTTCTTAGGCGTGTGGCAGTCGTTGTTCAGTAACTTGGTACCGTCTGTGGTGTCACGGCTGGCGCAATTCGGTTTGTCACAATGGCAATGTTTGTCCAGGGATCCTGGTATGGCATTCACCTAGTGCTCGAGGGCATGAATGTCTTCTGGGCATATTTGATTACGACCAGCAACCTGCGATGATGGTTCCTCTTTTGGTTGCGTTAGCCAAGGGCAAAGTTCGGAGCTGGTGGGAGTCATATCTTCTTCTCAACAAATCCCTTCGTCCGTCGTCACCAAGCAGCGGAAGGCACAACCTCTTCGCCGTATCATGCCGCGTAGCTTCGCGGGTGATTTTGTGCTCACCAATCTCACCTACGCCTACCTATGCGCGCCCCGGTACCTCAGGCTATTCTACGCGAACGCGGAATATGTTCCTTCACTCGCATGAAACCACGTTCATCATTGGTCCCTCCGGATGCGGTAAATCCACGATCGGATCCATTATACTCGGTTATTGTACCCCATCCCTTGGATGAGGTGTTGCTTGACGAACAGGACCTGCGATACCTTGACGCTTCTCGGGATGGAAAACATGTCGCGGGCGCTGTAGGTTCAGCTGGCGTCGGCACAAATTCTTTCAGGTTGTGAGGTTCTATTCACCGGAACGTTGGCCTCGCGGTTATTGGAAGTGGCAGGTCCGTCGAGGAAGTACCGCGCGCACTGGCAGGAGTAGGGCAGGTGCGCCGCGCTGCAATGTTGGTAAGTTAGGTCTCTGGACTGGAGACTGCAAACCCCGCCTGTCACGTCCTGCGCGAGCGCATACGCAAAGGTCTCCAACTATACTCTTCGGAGCCGACGGAACCATACCTGAACAGTCAAAACTACTCTGAGCTATTTTCGAACCAGATCATTTGTATGTACATTGGAATTGGTACGTCTAATGTCGCTGACCTTTCTTTTAGGGTTCGTGGACGACACAACCAAGCCCCCATCAGTAAGCGGTCAGCTGTTGTCTGCGGCAAAGCGAGAACTCAATTGTCTTTTTAGATGGGGCCATCTTTATATTCAATCCGCGATCGGGACAATTTTTTGGCCAGAAGCGTCTAGGGCAGCTCGCGAAATGGAAGACAGCAGAAGATGTCGCTGCTTTGGTTCTCTCTTTGCCAGTCAAAGAACAGCCCAAGGAAGTGATTGTGACTCGCAAGGGAATGTTGGGTAAGCACCATAAACCACACCTGTAAGCCTGGCTTATCTCGTTTCCCAGACCCACTGGAGGTGCATTTGCTGGACTTCCCGAACATTGTAATCAAGGGTAGTGAACTGCAGCTGCCGTTCCAAGCATGCATGAAGATGGAAAAGTTCGGCGATTTGATCCTTGTAGGTTTTTTCAATCACTTTGGTTGAGCTGGGCCTCATTTGTTGTAGCGCGCTACACAACTACAAATGGTGCTCTTCAGTCTATATGGTATGTTCAAACTTTTGTCGATATTCTGATCTTACATTTCCAACAGACGACTGTTGAAATCTATCTCGAGTTACACCGCCTTCTCTCGTCTTATCCTCCTCTTGCGTGGATTGCATGTCAACAACGAAAAGGCCAATATTATTCTTCATCCCGACAAATCAACAATTACGGAACCTCATTTCGTGTGGCCAACTTTGACGGACGACGAGTGGATCAAGGTCGAGGTAGCCATGAAAGACTTCATTCTGGCTGTGAGTCTTGTCCTGATCAATCGTCAACTTTCCTTGATGTCTTATTCTGCTGATTAAAGGACTTTGGCAAACGTAACAGTGTCAACATCGCATCATTGACGGCCAGCGAAATTCGTGACATCATTCTTGGACAAGAGATTGTCACTCCTTCTGTACAACGCCAACAGATGGCGGAATTGGAGAAGGGTACCGAAGCACAAGGGCAGGTCACGGCCGTTCAAACGTAAGTTGTTGGAATAACTGTAAAAAAAAAAATCTAATATTGAATTCAGCCAAACGACCAATATTCATGGTGATACCATCCAGACGGTAACGAGTAAGTGTAGTTCAGTAACTGCGCGTGTTACGCTGACTGACTCGGTATGATTGCAGCGACAAGCCTACGAGCAGCAGGTATTCAGCAGCAAATCCGATTGGCGTGTCCGTGCCATCTCCGCAACCCATCTGCCACTTCGTCTCCAACACATCTACTCATGTGTCGAATGATGACGTGAAAGATGACGCTGCTTCGTACACATACGTGCTCCCGAAGAACGTTCTGCGCGCTTTCGTCACCGCTGCGGACCTGCGGACTCAGGTTGCCGCCTTCATGTATGGTGTCTTCCCGCCGGACAACAAGCAAGTCAAGGAGGTCAAGGCAGTGGCTTGGGTACCCCAGCGGGGAAGCAATAACACTGTTGAACTGCCAGCTCAGCTCCCCAAGGACGACTTCTTGCTGAAAGATCTTTGGGATGGGTTAAGACCCAAGCACTCGAGCTCAACCACCTATTGCCGACGGACATTACCACACAAGCGAAGCTTATGGCGGATCATCCCGAATTCGGATCATCGACTATCTGTATCGCCGCTTCGTTCACTCCTGGGTCCGTCTCGTTGTCTGCTCACTCGTTGACTGTCGCCGGATTCGAATGGGGCCGTAAAAACGTGGTCAGTTCAGCCAATCCGCCGCGCTTCAACCCCAACATGTCCGAGAGTGTTCAGCTTTTGTTATCGGATCGCATCTTTGGTATGACCCTAGTGCACGAGGGCAAGGTCTGGAACTATGGTATTGGCCTCGATACGAGACGATCCTCGTTGGGGAGCGATGAGAACGCTGAAACAGAAGACGGCGTTGTAACGAGCGGGGATATGAGGCAAGGTTTGGCACTCGCAAGAGCGAGAATGTGGGTCCTCGAAGTCCTGATTCTTCGTAAGTTTGCGTCTACCTCATGTTGGATAATGTCTTCCTCATGATTTTTTGACGTCGGCATTAGACCCTCCGACACGCCTTCTGACTACTTCAGCGACCCGAGTTCTGGCGGTCACGAAAGTCAAGAAAACTACATTTATTATTTCACACAACCTCACGAATGTCGGTGCGGAAGACTTCGTGTAGTTATGCGCGAGGGCTGCGAGACCGAGAAAGGGATTCCGCACAGATCTAAAGAAAAGAAGAACCCGATTTGATCGTCACACAGTACGTTATATTATACTACAAATCACAATGAAGCAAGTGACCCGGACGGGGGAAAGGAATTTGTGATCCATCTTCAAGAGAATCATCCGCCAATTCCGATGGTGATTCTTCTCCAATAAGCTCCTGCCACCTGCCACAGCAATGCTTACAAGCAGAGTCCTTCGTAGCCACGGTGTTGCGGGTGAAGACACCGTCTGGCCTTGCTGCGATATCTCCCAACAGCGCCACTACCTGACCTTTGGACTCTCGTATTTGTCTCGCAAACTCAGAGACAATGGCTTGTAGGTCAGTTTTCGTCCAGTTGACCGAAGACTCTGCTTCAGGATGTACTTCAGCGCCAGCATCCACCCCTTGGTCGCAGCGTGCGATTTTTGTTGCCGGGCGTTCGTCGTCAGGATCCAAATCACGACCATGCTTCAGGTTGCTGCTATATGGTACCGTATAATCTAAGGTACGATATACTTGAAAATCAGAAATAGAAACAGGGCATCGCAGAACTAAAAACTATCACCTTTCTGTGATGAATCGATTTGCAAATCGGGAATGTCGCGGATGATAAGAGCAACAGTTCGAGGTTCTACGACGACCATTTGAAATCAATGACGATTCAAATCATCAATGTCATGAGCCAGAGAATGTGTACCAGCGTTGGTTGACCTACCGGTATGACTGCCCGGGACGCTCTCAGCCTGTAGCATGTACGCTGACATTGTAGCTCCTAAACCAAGTTGGACGAACACCCGCGCCACACTTGAACGTTGAACGGTCAATCACATCCGCAGTGTTCATGTACGATTGAAGGATATGCTTACGACAACGTATGTAAATCGGCTGTCACGGTAGCGAAAAGGAAGCGGTGACTAGGGCTAGAGGTGTCGGCATTGATACAAGGATCCGGTAACGAGCAGCAGTGTTGGAAGTGCTGGAAGTGCTAGAACTCGGTCCGAGTTGCGATGTCGGAAGTGCCAGCATTATTTATTATTGAGAAGTAACTTTGTGTCAGAATTCAAGTTTGAAACGCGGAACTCACGATGTGCCTCAGTCACCCGGGCCACGGTGGCCAATCGGGCCTAGACTGCTAGGCCAAGTTCTAGTATAAAATGGCCACGAGATGAGGTGCGTATAATTCTTACGGTCCTCTCAGAGACTTCATCCCACCACAGCTGTACGAAACGCCCCCCACTCGCTTTCAGCTTACCACTATCCCATGCCAATATCGCAACACGATCGCGGTGACAGCTCATCACCGGACGGGACGACTGCCAGTGGCCATAAGCGTCAGCACACTAGCGCTTTGCAGCTGGGGCCTAGGAAGAAACCGTGAGTTTCTGTCGCATTGTCATGACACTGACGCTCAGCTTAAATTTTCCAGAACGACCCAAGATCCACTTGTTCACCATGGAAGGCATTTTGGGCGGTCTGCGCACGCATTTTGCAATATTCAAACACTCATTACAAACGGTCTCTTACTTCAAGTTAGGAGTGATGGCGAAGAGCAAGAATCTTTAACAGCCGTGTGAGTCTAATTGTACCTTCATGATTGTAATCCTCATTCGTCTTCGATCCGAATTTAGAGAACGACAAGAGTATACGGTATTCCGCGAGCTCCTTCGCATGGTACCCGGGCTGGAGGCTCGACTGATGGAGTCTTCGGAAGAGGAAACAATTGCCATCGCTGATCTGGTAACGTAATTTGCTAATTCTGTTCTTCTTTCACTTACAACGAGTTGGACTCTAGATTCAGAAGGGTGCGAACGGGTCGAGGGCAGACGACACGAAAGGGATGAAAAGTGCGATTGTAGACTGGATCACGCCTAAGGGCCAGTCGCTGAGCCCTCACATTCCTAGAAACATCAAGGCCGGACGTGGGTTCAATCATGAACGAACTGGCGCCCTGCTATGTCCCGCGGGACTCGACTGGGGTAACGCTGAGTGAGTTTATCGTCTCCTATAATCATGCACGCCTCAAAAATTTCATTCATAGGACACGCGACAAGCTTATGAGTGGCCAGATTC
>JBBPPQ010000182.1:0-21961 GCA_038092035.1 Leccinum disarticulatum
ACTCGACGACCACGAGGTGAACGAGGTACGAGAGGAGGGGGGCGTTATATCGCAGGACCGTGATTGGCGAACGGAAGATGTCGATGCAGTCGAAAGCTGGGATGTCTCGTCGGATACAGAAGTAAGCGAGGGGAATGGCAGAAGGTCGGATGGAGGCGTCCCGTATAACTTGTATATCCGTTCATGGGAAAAGTGAGGCATCGTAGCGATCAAGGGTGAAAGTGCCCATGGCTTGTTGGAAGTAAGATTGTATTCCAACGTAGGATCGACAAAGCTTTTTGAACATGTCATTCTGAATGAATCCAGCGCCTCTTCAAAGAATATTTGCACTCACTGCATAAACTTTAAAGCTGCGCCTGAGCCCCACGGAAGTTTCAAGCGCTTCTCGAAGACATTACCAAACAGAATATCATCCGTTGAATGTGGTTGCAAGAACCGGCCTGTGCTGATGCATCAGGCGACGATACAATACGACAGGCTGAAAAACGTACCTTGAACTTGGATACTCCAAGTGATCCCTTTTCTATCATCTCTCTCAAAATACTCGCTCGTCAACTGCCTTCCGTTTGGGTCGACGAAATTCTTGACGTAGATCGCAACCTTGCCTTCGAAACGCTCCGAGCGAATCGAATACGCTCGTCCCGTGTTGATGAGGTCTGTCACGGGAGCTAGATCCTCTGCCGTTGGACCAGCAAGGACACGCAGACCAGGCATGATACGACGGGCCTCGTGTCGCAACGCGAGGATGTCGTTATGGTCCCTGAGCGTAGAACAATTTGAGCGTGCCTAAGCGATGTCAATTAACGATGTCACAGTGAGCGACGGGGCCAGCTCGTCGACTTGAAGGGAGATGAGTGCGCGGCTCTACCTGAGACTACCTCCTCTTCCTTGCCAAGACACCGTGACGTTACGTAGCGATTTCCTACCCTTTTTGGCAATGTCATCACTAAGGCCAAGTACTTGACTGGCCGCTGATTTTAGTGCGGTCCGTCACCGTGTCACTGGCACGAGACGAGCTACGGTCTGAATCAAACATGGCTATGTGGACACACGCCAGCTGGTAGTACTAATAGCACACGAAAGTTACAGCAGGAGTGCGAAAATCATATGTACTACTTTTACACTTGTGCGTCCGTGGCCATGGTGTGAAAGAGACAAGTATACTAAGCCAGTGCAGTTTTATAACATAGGTGAAATAAATTGTCCATACTTATTCTACTTTCTTCCCAAACCAATCCGGCGGATCCCGCCAAGTATGCCCACAATGACGGGGCAAGTCGGGATATCGCTCACACGGCGCGCGGCCGTCTCCCTGCCGCCCAGCGAGGTAGGCCTTGGTCACTGCATCACCCTCAGTTCCCGAACAAAACCATCAACGATACAAGTACACCCAACACCCCCAACGAACTCGTGCCGGACATGTCTGCATTTACCCATGCAGAAGAACTTGAATTCAATACTTGTGTCGCTGTAGCAATCGACGTCCCGCACAAGCTGTTCAGCGTGCCCACGGCAGAGTTGTACGTGTGCGCAAGAGCATCCAGCGTCGTCCCATTAGTACTATTGAGCGCCGAGGCATACGATGCCATCAATCCTAACGTGCAGTGATTACACGCAGTCGTCGTGATGTTCGGGATAAGAGAGCCGCCCAGTGGTAACAGGTAGAACCAATAGCTTGACGGGTCAGGATTTGCGACAGCTTTGATGTAGCAATATGCATTCGCCCCTGAATCCACTTGACAGGCTGCGTTCCGCATCAAGTCGTACGCCCGCAAGGCTACATGGTACACAAATAGTTAGCATTCTGATACGGGTGTTCTATCAATACTGCTAAGTGCAATACTTACCATTCAGAGTCGACACGACTGTTAACACCTGATCTTCAAGGTCTGTTTGGCAGGATGTTTGTAGCGATGATGCGAACCAAGACATATTGGCATCGCACTGCGCTTGTGGGATTCCTGTGTTGCATGTGCCCCATACGTCCGTGTTCATCAAGTCGATATCGTTTTGAGCCTGCTTGATAGAACAGACGGTTGATATTTCACAAGAGACGGAATGGAGAGGACAAATACCTCGATAAACGCGTTGGAGGTGCTGACCAACAAAGAAAATGGTCGACAGGAACGAAAGGCATCCGCAGCGGTCATGTTCAAGAAAAAGTTATAGCAGCCAGTGGTGGAGAAATTGGCGGAGAGAGTCGTATCGAATGGTTGAGGGAACGGTGTGGGTAGGATTGGGTTTACGGGAACAGTTGGAGTCGGCGTTAGAGATTTCCTGACCAAATGATTGTTTGCAGCCTGGTGTGGTTCGTGAAATGACCAATCCCCTAGCTTCGTCCATTCGTGATCGTTGTCCGTAAGAAATAGGTCGAAGACAGCAAAGTGTGCCCAGAATCGAATGTATGCAGCAAGCAGCATGAGGGCAATGGGAACCAAAAAGACCGTCCATCGAAACGAGCTATAAACCCTTCGTTTTGATAACAAGATCAGGCAATCATGATGTTGTGTTTGGAACACGTTTGGAGTATCGTCACTCCATTTCCTGGGTGAAGCTGGCAGTTTATGAGGAAGCGGCGAGGGAGGAGGTGTAAACATGGTCACGTTGAAGCGGTCCTCTAAAGGAGTGTGCTAAAAATGAGCGAGGAATGAAAATGAGTGAAAATGAGGCGTGAAAGCCTCGCTGGAGGCGTATAACAATCAGGAGGTATAGGTTTCAAGTTAAACCCGAATCCGCCTGGACGTGGGTCAGATGAAGGAAATGGACATGCGTGGAATACACTTACGTGCTCGGTTTTAAGAAGAAGGGGATGGGCGTTTAAGCGTTCCTCAAATTACCTACCCACAGGCCCTGGGCATTTTTCATGCGTTCATTGATTCTGAGTCTTTCCCGGGATTGTGGTACCTTATCTCCGCGACATTGGTCTAGATTCTGCTCGTCGGCTAAGTCCCAAACCTTTTTTTTGTGACATTTGTACCCTCGACCGGGCCATCTCTAGGCTCCCTAGAAATGTGTTTCATGACTCTGTTTAGCGCACCAAAACACCCGAGTTCTAGACTACCGATCTGGGGACATACGTTACCGGTTGTCTTCGGTTCAATGAAGTGAATGGAGCGGTTTGAGCACGGAGTTGGACTCTGGCATGACTGTCGAGTTGTCGGACCTTATTACGTGATGCGACAAGGTCAAGAATAAACAAATACTAAAATAGAATAGAATAAATTTCGCCATAACTCCTCAAGTTGGCAAGAAGGGAGTACGTGCCACTGCTACATGGGCCGGCCAAACAAGCGTTTTGAAAAGATGGGGCACCCAAGTTCCAACCGTTAATAAATGGGCAAGTGCGTTCAACACGATTGTTCAGTTACCAGGCACTGCCTGCATTACTAAATCAACCCTGATCGATTGATCATCGATCAACATTTTGCTTATTGATCCCGGCCTGCCATAAATACCAGGGTACTCGTGAGCTTCCGGTGTTCACCGATTCGCCTGTTCCTGTGGACCCGTAGGACTGTATACTGTATATGTTGCTAAGTGGGATAATAATGGATCAGTCCAACAAGCAGGTTTCAAATTATCAGAAGAGACCCTCTGGGAACTGTTTGCAGGCAGATATACAGCTAAGACTGGCAGTTCTGGAGGGCATGACAGTGGGAAAGAAGAAAGAAGATGTACGGTCTCTCAGGCCGTGCCAGCTTGAGGAATGAGAGATTTCTCACTGATGTTTTATATTTTCAGCTGGTATCAATCGGATGCGCATATGTTACGAGACCTCTCGTCCAGTGGGGCGCACTTACGGCGCAAGAAACAAGCTAAAAGGGGTAGATAATTCCCTTGAGAGCTTAGTCGGAAGTCACAAATCACTCCTCGTTCTCAGGATGTCGCAGCCGTCTGCTCTTATATCTTGCTATGGTAGGACCTAGAAAACAGATCCGCCCCCTGTAGAGATGTAGAGCGCGTTCAAAAATATCCCACGTCAATAGTTTTCAGGCTCACCATCAATGATGATATCTGCACCATTGATATACCGTCCCGCACGACTGCACAGCAATACCACCACGCCTGTCAGCTCTTCCGGATCTCCCATCCTACCCATCGGATTCTTCGAGGTCCAGATACGTCTCGCCTCCTCGAGACCTGGTCCATGGTTCAAGATCGTGTCCATATACCCAGGGCTGATGCTGTTCACTCGGATCCCATACCGCGCCCACTCCGCCGCAAGCGAATTTTTGAGTTGCAATATTGCCCCTTTGGAAACGTTGTAAGCAATCTGTGGTTGTGGAAAGTTGACGGAATGCGCAGAGATTGAAGCTGTAAAGACGATGCTACCACCAGTCTGCTGCTTCACCATCTGACTATGGATGAATAATAGGTGGAGCCACCGTCATCAACCATTGAAATTCAATATTCGCGGAACGGCGAATCACTCACTTGGCGACAGCTTGAGCACAGAACCAGCTCCCGGTCGTGTTGATATCGAGCGTCCGCTTCCACTCGTCTACGCTCAGCTCGAGCGCGTGTGTACAAGCCACTACGCCTGCGAAGCATAACAACATATCGATGCTGCCCAACTCTGATACTGTTTGCGCGATGGCATCTCGAACGCACTGTTCATCCCTCACATCAACTATTTGTGTCACGATCTTCGCGCGAGGGAAATCTGTAATCAGTCCCCGCACCGCGGCGTCATCTTTGGAATGGACATCCCAGAGTGAAACACCAGATGCTCCGTGCTCGAGAAGCGCACGTGCGGCGACCAATCCGAGATTCCCGCATCCGCCTGTCACTGAAGAGAAAGAAGGGTGTGTGGTGCATCGGAGGAGGATCGATGGTGGTGAAGATCAGTCCGGTTTGTTTTCTTTCGTCGGTAAAATACGGTACCTCTAGGATCATACTATAGCTACTTACCGATCGCGTTGCCTTTAACGGTGAAACGCCAAATGGCGCGCTCGTCGGAGGTGAGGCTCGATGAGGGAGGGGAAAGAGGTCGTGTCAGAGGATTTAAACCCTCGGAGAGCACCATTTGAGGAAGGATGCGACTCGTGAGCTCATTTCTTGAGGTGGATGCTGGAGCCATGCTATGTCGATGTAGTCGAACGTTGAAGCTCGAACAACCAAACCTGCGATCGATAAGAGGGAAGTCAGGATATTTATGGGGTAGTCGGGAACCGGACACTGTATTTGAATTTATGTCGTGAGTGCTGCAACGACTGGAGGAAGAATGTTACTGCGATATGAGGACCGTGTGTAAGAAGTACTTGCCACCATCCCCGCAGGGGACTTTGGGGCCGTGATCTGGGGTTATCCGGCCATCAGCAGACCACTTCGCACAAGTTACACTTACGGTGCTTTCGTAACTCGTTCGTGGCTTTTTCCTCCCATCACAGCTCCCAAATGCGAGCAAAAAAGGAGATTAAGAATCCTTCAAAAATTATTTGCTGCAGTTGGTCTGAGACCAATAGACACCGTTGTTCGATTCACGGTCCGGCTGGGCGTAGAGCTGCATGACCTCCGTAGGTTGTGCTGCAACATTTACTTTAGTCCGAGCTTCCTGATATGCCCACAGAGATCACCTGCTTTAGACTCTATGTGGGCCCGGGAATACAAATTACACGCACATAGTGTGAGGGAAACAAAACACTTACAGCCTCGATCCCGTAAGAGCAGGGGCAACCATCATAAGATTGATACTAGTGTTCTACAACTTCTACTCGACTACGCTCACGGTTGATTAGTGATGGAAAAGATAAGAGTATGACTTGGCCCAAGTACCCTGACAGTCTAAGGGAGACCAAAAATTTAAAATGCATCCCAGTGGGAGCGGCTTTCAGAGTGAACCTGGGGTAAATGCATTCTGGGCAAGTTTAGATTCTTCGAGTGAGCCACTAGGTTTGACAGCCACGTTGCTGAGCGTGAGAAAACGGGTTTCCTTGAATTTGACAAGTCGACGTGCTTTCTCTTTGAACTCTGACTTTGATCTCTTTCTTGCACTTTACAACATTCCAACGCACTTTTGTTGTCGCCAACACAATCTCTGAACTCGTTGCGACACTTTCTTCAATCACCCATCGTATTTGCCATCGCACCACTGACGCGTCGTTGCAATCAATTTCCATACCTCATACTATTGCTCGACGCCCTCTACTGGCACTACACCACCCTCTTGACAACCTCCAGTTATGTCGCAAGTAGCTAGGCCATCATCATCTAACACGTGTGTTACACTCTTTTTCTGTGCTTTTCGCTCTTCATATCTTTCATGACAGCCCTTCCAACCACAACGACGCCTCCTGGAAGAATGGCCTTCGCCCTCCACCAAAAGACTTACGGCCACAAACGGAAGATGTAACCGCCACAAAGGGCACCGAATTTGAAGATATGTTCCTTCGCCGGGAACTCCTCATGGGCATCTTTGAGGCAGGTTTTGAAAAACCCTCCCCAATACAAGAAGAAGCCATCCCCATCGCTCTCACCAAACGTGACGTACTTGCTCGTGCAAAGAATGGTACCGGCAAAACTGCTGCTTTTGTCATACCCTCCCTTCAACAGATTGACGTCAACAAGAACAAGATCCAAGCCCTTCTCCTCGTGCCCACTCGTGAACTTGCTCTCCAGACCTCTCAGGTCTGTAAAATCCTTGGAAAACACATGGGGATCCAAGTAATGGTCACTACTGGAGGTACAACCCTCAAAGATGATATCATGCGATTGTCAGAGGCGGTCCATGTGCTCGTTGGCACACCTGGCCGTATTCTCGACTTAGCTGGCAAGAACGTCGCCGACCTCAGCGAGTGTCCTGTTTTTGTCATGGACGAAGCAGACAAACTTCTCTCCCCCGAATTCACGCCTGTCATGGAGCAATTGCTCTCTTTCCTCCCTACCGACCGCCAGGTCATGCTCTTTAGTGCAACATTCCCGCTTATTGTAAAGGACTTCAAGGTACGTATTCTTACTGTTTTTCATGCAGCCTTGTTCAGTCGGCATGGAACGTGTAGGATAAACACATGAAGTCTCCGTACGAGATAAACCTCATGGAGGAACTCACCCTGCGTGGTGTCACGCAATATTACGCTTACGTCGAAGAACGGCAGAAAGTGCATTGCCTAAATACGTTATTCTCAAAGGTGTATTTGCTTCAAACACCGTCCTTCACCTCGCTGACGGCCTTGTAGCTTCAAATCAACCAATCGATCATCTTTTGTAACTCCACTAATCGTGTCGAGCTGCTGGCCAAGAAGGTCACAGAGCTTGGCTATTCCTGTTTCTATTCGCACGCGAAGATGCTACAATCACATCGTAATCGTGTATTCCACGATTTCCGTAACGGCGTATGTAGGAACCTCGTTTGTTCGGACCTGCTCACGCGGGGCATTGATATCCAAGCCGTGAACGTCGTCATCAATTTCGACTTCCCCAAAAACTCCGAAACATACCTCCACCGAATTGGACGATCGGGTCGCTTTGGACACCTGGGTCTCGCAATCAATCTTGTCACATACGAAGACCGATTCAACCTGTATCGCATTGAGCAAGAGCTTGGAACGGAGATACAGTCTATTCCTCAGACCATTGACAAAGGATTGTATGTCGCGCCTACCACGGCCGACGAACCAGCACCCGCACCACAGAAACCGACCACTCAACCACAATCTCAGCCGCAACAACGACCATCAACACAACCAAGACAGCAAGCACCTCAGCAGGCGCAGCCTGGTCAGAACGGAAGGCAGAGCAACGGACCGGCCCAATCACAGGCTCCCTCGCGCGGTGGGTACAACAATCAAGCCGCATATCGGGGAACTCCTGTCGGTCGATGAAGTCTTTCTCGCTTCGGAGGCTGTTATGCGGTTTGGGGGCTGTGGTGGTGGTGGTGGTGGTGGTGGTGAAGGAGAAGAGGGTTTGTCATCCGACTTGCAGTCCGCCGGTAACTGAACCGCGTCGTTTCCCGGATATCGTCCTTATTGTCACTCTTGGGGAGGGGGAGTCTATCCTTTTTTTTTCTTTGTGGATCTTTTCCTTCATCGTCAGGGCTGTGTGCTGAAGTTTTTAGCCACTTTACCACCCTGCACAATGAGCGTGTACGTGTTCCAACCCATTTTTTATATACTATAGGCTTCTTTTGTTCCCTTTCTTTTTGCGCTTCTAGTCGTGACGTGACATCTTTCTTTTTCACTCTCCCCTCCCCTTTCCCCGTCGTCACCCATTTGCTGTATTATGGTCCGAAGTGGTGCGGCGCGTAAAAAGTTTACGGATGTGTCTGGGTCGGATGTTTTGGTGGTGTGGGTAGTTGGGTGGTGGTGGTGGTGGTGGTGGTGTAGGGACAAGTAACTTGGATCAGCGTTGGCCAGTTCTACAATCGTCTGGCACCCTGAAGACGACTGTAGTCTGGTTGATAATAAATTGCTTGCCCCTGGTAATGCGAAGAGTGGTCTAAGTTTTTGGTATTCAAGAAAACCAATGCAGGGGGGTCAGGACAACAACCCTCAAAGGGCAAAACACCTGCAGGAGACGGTGGCCGGTCCTGTACGGCGCATACATGATCGAGAGGGAGTGTGTTCCAGATCAATCAAAGATTAATATAAGACGAAGAGAAAGAGAGAAAATCGAATCCATGCTCCGAGCGCATGGCTGATGCATGCCAGACAGATGAGGTCAAACCAGGTGCAGCTGCATTCGAGAAGTTTACGGCCACGATAATACGACATCCCAGTCGTCGTCTTTTAGTTCCAAGGCTGCAGCCTGATGATAAAGAGGGATCGACGCTCGCTAGTAGAACATATCCGATCGCATGGCTGAACTTGCATGCGATGATGATGATGTCTGGTAGCAGTTCCTAATCCATTCGCTCGATCCTTACATCTGCGATTGGGCCACATCATGGGGCCAGGACGGAGACCGCGCGACCCAACAGAAAAAAGTTGCAGGGCTTTACTGGCACCTGCCAGTGGATCGACTTGGATGAGACGGCGGGGCTAAAGAGTCAATAGGAAGCTCACCCCTGCAAAAGCGTGCGCCTGCGGGCAGCTTGAATCAAGGGAAATCAATGTATGGAGCCACTGTGTCCGACTGAGTCGGAGAGAATGGACTCTGTTGTGCGAATCAATCGGGGAGGAATATATCATCCATCAATGGTACTGAGAGGATCCAACTTGAAAGGGTCGTGCCAACATGAGCATTCTCGGTAGCAGACAGGCTGCTGGTGGACAGCCGCGATGGATGGTCCGATGGCTAGGCAGAGGACGAAAAGAACCAGGAACTTGGCGGTGACATGTGACACCGCAATATAATTTCCAAGTCAAGATGAGCCCGAAGCTTGAAACCAGAGTCCGTGCGTGTGACCGCTTGCTTTATCGAAGCGCGGAAGGTAGAGTCAAAGTCATATCAGAAAGACTAGATGTAGTCGTAGTAGTAACGATCATACTCTAGCATTTACGTAAACATGGAAGAATGGTCCAGTTTGGTATGCAACGCGTGATGATCGCCTACATACAGAAAGGGACAGTACTCGCCTCAATCAGTTGTTCCAGCTGCTCTGCATTCGTCCCTGGTACTCTAGGTGCGATCTTGCACCGGAATGGGAGTGGATGTCTGCACCGAACGGAGCAATCGCGATCAGCAATGCAACAAGTACAGGAAGAACTTGACTTTATCACTTACGCAGTAATAGTACCAGAAAACTTTGAATCCACTGGTATTTCTACCCCGTTCTCGTCCCTGGCTTTCTCGATCGTGAACGCGGCCAATATACTGACCATCACGGACCACACAGATGTGTCGGCAAAGTGCCTGCCAACGCAGATGCGCCGGCCAAACCCGTAGGCAATATTCTCAATATCATCAGATTTGAGTGTACCGTCAGCCTTGAGGAAGCGCTCCGGAATAAATGCGTGGGGATTTGGGAACTTGGATTCATTGCGACCCATTGACCTAGCGAAGTAAGAGCGGGCGTTCTTAGCGTGGGTTGTATGTCAGAGCAGGATGAAGACCAACCAAAGGTTAGTTATGATTATAGCTCCTGCAGATGTATATGAAGACAAAATCGAGAAATTACGTATATTTAGGGACACCTACCCGCTGGGATGCGGAATCCGGCATACACATCCTCATTCACAGTAGCGTGTGGGATCGCTGTTTGACAAATAAATTAGTGGAGAGGTGGATCTATGTGAGCAGCACTTACACAAAGGGACGGTAGGGTTGTACCTGAGTGTCTCTCGAAGAATGGCATCAACATAAGGTAACAGGTGTCGATCTTCGATCGTCGGCAGCCTGTTTCGACCCACCACAGCGTCGATTTGCGCCTGCGCCTTCTTCTGGACTTCAGGGGCCGTCAACATCATGAGCAAGAACGTCATGATGACAGAGTTTGACTGTACACTGCGATGTGAATAACAGGAAGGGAGGCCCACAAATAGAATCGAAATATTCACTGACTGTCTCAGATGCAGCTAAGAAACCGAATTAGACAGGTACACGATCAGAAATTTGCGCTAATCACCCACGAAGGCCGTTGCGGCAGCCTCTGAGAGGTCCTTCATCAAACTGGTATTCGCAGAAGCGGCCTTATCCTCCACGTTTTGAAGTGCGTCAGATATCATCGATGGAGCCGAGCTGCCAGCATCCTTACACTATGATGAATTCATAGCCCAAGATGTCCAAATACCCCCTTACCAGTCTCTGCAAAGAGTACTCGAACGGCTTTTCGATATATTTCTTTGAAGATGCTTTGGCAGCTGCCATATCCCGTTTGAAGGACATACCAGGAAGCCAAGATGGAAGATTGAGAACTGTGGATCCTCGATATTCCAGACACGCGAGGCAAATAAAGTGCAATTTAACTCACTTGCCGGAAATGCGCCGACGAGAATCGACACATCAGGGCGCAGAGCACGTCCAGTGACTTTGAGCGTCTTCGTAATGATTTCAAAGAGATCATCTTTTTGAGATTTTGGCTCGTAGTCGTACACGCTGTTCAGGATGACCGATGCCGTGTATCTGCAGGGTGCGGAAATGGGGATCAACTTCATTCCAAGCATACTTGGGTTTGTTGTAGAAGACATACTCGAATATGTGATCAGAGAATTGTTCGGGACTATTCCAGAGCCTCCGTAATAACTGGCACACCTTGCGATGTTGCAAGGGTATGAACCTGTGGACCGCCTCGCTCCGAAATGTCTGGTGGAAAAACCGCCTGTGCAGACGCCATCTGTCTCCATATTCCATAAAGACGGTACTGAATTCCCTTCCACACCTATCATTTACGATCACATCAGCCAATAGGTCTAATCGGTGACATATATAAGGATGAAGGACTTGCAGATTCCTGGTGGCGAGGTACGGACGATCGGAGTAATTCCAAGAGCGCTTCTCGAGTAAATCTTTTGCGACCGTCTCCGAATTGATGATAATCATGTCCCTTCCCAAGAGTCTGACATAAATGAGATCCCCTAGGTCTTCTATCTGAGCGAGCGATGAGAGGAAATGTAACGCCAACGCTACCGTATTTTTTCGCCCAATCAGCGTATGTTAACCAGGGGGCATTTCGGTCGGCTCCAACGACATTTCCGATGAATGGTAACCCCTTGGGACCGGGAGGCAACGGATAGGAAGGTCTCGGATTCTTGAGATATCTGCGTGCAAAGTCGAGCACCACGATGCAAGCAACTGCTATGCCAGAAATCGCTACAGTCCGCATCGCTGAGGGAAAATGCGAGAACTGATAAGCGGGTTGAGAAAATTATATGGGAACAACATAAGCAATCGCGGCGTTCCCTTTCTGAAACAAGCGCATGCCAATCACCATACTGGTACTGGGAAAACAGCCGCGAACCCTAGCCGATAGAACGGAGAAAAGCGGTTAGAAGTTTCGACATGTGCATGAAGCATCGTCGGGCAGAGCCGGCGGCAGTGGTTGCTATCGGCCAATGTGTAGAGACCAAACGTATATATAGCATCGAGCTAGGCTGAACTGCTGTTCGAGCTGATCAAGTGCAATATTTGGAGTGTTTGGTCTCTGGGCTACGGTTAACTTGAGATCAACCTCTAGTAGCCGAGTTGAGGTTGGGCCGGTCACTACCCACCACGTTTTGGGGTGGCCAAAATCCTATCACCGGTCACCAGCAATTCGCCAATTCGAAGGGGGTCGTGTGAGAAAGAGCTGGCCAGTTATCAACTGACTAGGGTCCAGCGAGCCAGATGGGAAATTCCTTCGGACGTCAATACGTACGATGCCGGGATGTCGGAGGTTCTCGGCGAGAGCACAGCACACATGCGTCGAGATGTCTGTCTATTCATGACTGCGTGGGGAGCCAATGCAAGCCAGGCTGGTTTCTGTTGACTGCTGAGATGGAGAAGTCAGTGTGAAATGGTACATACTACATACCGTTTCAGTATAATCGTGTCAGTGCCACGTGTGGGCCGGTCCGGTGCGTGACGGCGTGTTTGCGTGTTTGCCTCATCCTCCCTCAACATGGCTCCAATTCCCGTTACATTCGACGCTGATGCACAGGCTCTCCTCGAAGCAGCCGAACGCCGTCAAAACGACCTTTCAACTTTTCAGATCCCACGGCTTCGCGCGTGTGCAGGACCACTCGCCACACAACAAGCTTTGGTCGCCGAAATCAGAGAAGACATCGAACAGCTAACCAAGCAGGTCGAAGTAAGTGGTCTTGATTTCAGAATCACAACGAATACGACCCATTGGTTCTGGTGACTTCTTAGGAGCTGGATGTCCTCGTTGATGACCAGCGGGGCGACAGGGCGAGTGCGGCACTCAGAGCAAAGGTGGACGAACATCTGAAGGTGCTTGATGGGTACGTTCATGTCCATAGTCTGCTTCTCAGACTCACCTTTACAGGCTACGCAAAGACTCCAGGACAGCTGCGCTTGCCTCGAAGCGTGCAATTGATGCTCAGAGCCGATCGCAGCGTGAAGAACTTCTTCGTTCACCCTCTGTTCGGGAGCAAGCAACCCCTTCAAATGAGAAAGTCACGTTCGTATCTCCATGACCCGTGGTAGGACATGTGGTTCAGGACTAACATACGACGTGTTTTTCCGCATCAGAGAAGATGTACTTATGAAGGCAAACAACAATGTCACGGAGGCTCTACAGCGGACGATTGGCCTCATGCAAAAAGAGCTGGAGCAGAGTGTTCTCTCTACCCAACTCCTAGGTTCGTCCGTTTCGTTCCCACTGACCTTAGCCAACGCCACTTCACAGAGTCCTCCACCGCCAATCTCCAGTCCACCTCGCAAGCGCATGATGTTCTCAATCTTTTCATTGGCACCTCGAAGCAGCTAGTGACTGCGCTCGAAAAGACAGACTGGCTCGATCGCGTACTCATCATCTCAGCCTTCGTCTTCTTTGGACTCGTGGTGTTGTTTGTGCTAAAGCAGCGGATACTAGACAGAGGGCTGAGGATCGCATTTTGGTGGACGCGGTTCGTACCTGGTCTGGGCAGCCCTTCCAGCCGGGTCACAGGACAGATGTTGAAAGAAGTGGTGGCGGACGGACATGCGGAAACTTCACTGATGAGCATCGTGGTCACCGCGACGGCCCTTCCGTCGACGCTCGCTTCTGCTTTGGCAGTCACTGCCACCTTAATAGGGCCCACAGAAGATGCCTTTCATGTTGCAGAATCGGTGTTATCGCCAAGCGTCGTCACAGAATCGGCTTCTGCTTCTGATCCTGGAAGAAGCCCATTCATTTCGGATCCTGCTCATGTTGAGCTCTAAATAGGTATTGAGCTTGGGCCGCTGTCGGCGTTTTCCGGATTCAATCTATCGATCTTTCTATTCAAAATGCCCGTATGCAGCTTTTAGAGCGAATGGCTGATTCTGGCTCTCGCTGTATGTGTCGAAAAGGGAAGGTCATGGACATGTGTCCATCATTTCGTGTTGAGTCCGAGTCCAAGCTCAAGCGCTCACTGGTGACAACTCCGCAATCAGGGACACGATGATTTATCACATCTATAGTGAAACAAAGCAAACTGATCGATGTTCCGGCTCTGAAATCTGATCAAACCTCGGCTCGATGGACAGGGAGCAGTTTGTAGCACCAGCCTTGGCGTTTATGGAGCTTCGCTCAGTATGAGAAATTTTGTTGATTGCGATCAGTATAGGTTAGTAGCAGACAAGGTATATATGCTTCATGCGGTTTCAAGGGGGCTTGTGCATCGGTCGGTATGGCCGTACTCTCCACTCAATTTCGTGTAAAGTCAGTCGATAATGATTTTATGTTCAGCTAGGACTAAGGGAGCGTCAAACGAGCTGACTCTTGCTGGCCTTGTAGTCTAGAGGTACGATACTTGCTTTGGGCGGTTCATTCGAATTCGAGGAAAAATGCAAGTGGCCTGGGTTCGATTCCCAGCAAGGCCCGGCTTTTTCTCATTTAGTTTTGCATGCTAGACTTCCGGTCCTACAACAAGATTTGCGAAATGTATGCAACGTTCGAGTCATATTATGGTCACACACACCAGCGAATCTTTGAGCGAGTACATCTTCCAGCAGACCATTCAAGAAATGAAATGTTCTGTGTGTCGAAAGTCTATCGAAGGGCTAAAGTCCCTCCAAAAGAGATGTTGGCAAGCAGGAGTGCCACGTCAACCTCGTATCTTGACTGATCCGCCAAGCACCCCTCTTTTTTTACCCACGTCGAATTGAATGCTGCATCCCGTCAACGGGTAAACGAAACTAAATACCTGGCACCAGACTGCCGCTTAGGGATGCAGAGCAATCTCCTGGTCACAAGAGTTCGCCTGTCTCTCTTGCCCTCTCAGGAACGAAATCAAGGCGGCGGTCTCGAGCACGATACCAACTATATAAGAAACAACCGGTCAGATGAGAGAAAAATAAAATAAAACCCCAGGCCCGTTCAGGCCTGTTTCGACGTCATCGACGAGGGTTTTTTTGTCCAAAAGCACGGAGATGAGGAATGGCGAGGGATCACGACCGGCGTAAAAAATCCGATCCTTTCGCCAACGCTCCAGACCTGCGACCTCGTCCGGCCAGTTACTCGGAAAGTTTATTTAGACAATTTGAGGAAAACTCACGACCTGGGCCAATGCGACCCTTGCGACAGGGAGCCACTCCGACCCAAGCCAAGATCGAATCGACATTTTAAAAATATCGCGACACGTTTCCTCCAGCCCCTTTCAGGTAGAATTCTCCTAATCTCTGTGTGCAGCAGTTGTTTCATATCAGAGCCATCATTTTCGAAAGAAAAAAAGAAAAAAGAAAGAAAAAGAGAGAGACATTGTGCTTGCGGCCCGGGTCAGGGGTAAAGACGTCGTTTGGGGCGGACCATGCCTGAGAGATAAATCCGACGGTACTAAATGGGGATCTGATGCACCATGCGTCAGATCGTAGTGAAGGTAATCGCCATTGTACAGCAAGTAACATGCGTACAATAGAGTTTTGACAAAGCGATGTGCCCAAACTTTGTGATGGTTATTTAAAGACCTGATGGATACCAAAAGTATGTGACTCGATGGCGCACCATTCGCTATTAACCTCAAACATCGAGGAAAAAACCAACGAAGATGGGTTTGGGGATTTTTAACGAGCTGGCAGTTGGTGATACCCCTTACCTGGCTCTAGACATCTCGTAGCACAGCATTATGGGTCCCTAACCACATGGAAGATAGCTTATCAACCTAGGGTTGAACGCATCCGGCCACAAGCACAAGCCTGGTAGACTGTCTTTTACCACCGACCGAACAAAGGAGAGAAAATTCGTCATTATCCCGTAAGAAAGCGCCCCATGCGACATACCCAGACGATCAAACCCCACATGGAATCCTCACCCTAGTTCCCCGCTCCCTTGCTCGCCCACTCTAAGCCCGTCATTCAGCCTTGCGCCGTGCCTTCGCTCTGCTTTTTGTAGCCCTCTTCGCCTGCTTTTCCTCCCAAGCACGTTTTTTCTCCTGCGTCTGACTTACGTCCGCGCCCGACTCTTCCTGTACCTCTGCATCCCTCATATACGCATCGATACACCCGCCCATCTTTTCCTCCACATTCTCCCTGCTCTCCAACGAGGCATCGTCGACGATCCATTCAAAGTCGAATCCCCATCCACGGCGGATGGGCACGGGTGGGTGTGCCGGCTCGTTTAAACAGCCCGGTGGACGATCCTGAAAGATACGTCTCGAGATCGACCGTGGGGCCGAGGCAGAAATCAAGCCGCCTTCGCGTCGCCACCATTCCACGAACCATATGCCAGCCCGAGCGGTGTCGATCTCACCTCCTCGAACTCGCATACCTAGTCGCGCGCCCAATTTTTCGAGAAAATCAAACACATCTGTAGTTGGTTCTGAACCTTCTGGTAAGACTTTCAGATAAGCCGGAGCTGGTTAAAAGTAGGGCAATGAAGAAATACGCGTCAATAAATGACGGGACGCTTACAGACTGGATCCAGAATATTCAATCTGTATAACAAATAATTAACGAGAGCCTCCACGTCGTACAAGCTCTCCTTGATACCGGCTGTATTAAATTTAAATTAGTGGTCGTTTGTTACATCTGTTGCCATTATTCACCGATCAATGCAAGCTTAACGCCACGTTCGGCGCCTTGTTCCCCTCTGCCAAGAAAGGGAAGCATGACACCGGGAGAGTCGTAGGAATAAATCAATGGACTTTCTGATATCTTCAGCCGAGTTGACAAAGTGCGCGTATGGCCAGGTTGCGCAGATGTTTGCAACGCCTTGGCGGTCCCTGCGAAGAGATTTCGAGAGCATTTAGTCCAAAAAAGGAAGGTGGCGTAAAGAAAACGTATCGAAAAAAAAACAGGGACGAGACGACCTACGACCGGCGATCCCAAAACTCCGAAGAGAGTTCAGCAACGTGGACTTTCCAACGTTCGGCATGCCGACAACAAGAACGTTCATTTCAGTCGCATGTGGATTGGTCTTGGCGATGGCTGCGGGTGATATTTTAATTTCACATGAAAAATAGCAGGATTCAACACCATGGCGCAAGGCGTATATGAAAGGCAACATACTTACGAGCAACTCGCTCAGAGTTTTGATGTCCCTAGGTTTATTGCAGGATGCGAAGTGAACCACTTGGTCCGGAAAGCGGGCTGCCATGGCTTTACGAAATGGCTTGTACTATATTGGGTGCCAAGAGAAAAATAGCGGAAGCAAACGGAACGCACCTCAACTCCCCAGTCGGGGACCAAGTCGTGTTTATTGAGAACGACTATTCGCTCACATATCTTACCCCCGTACCCTGGGATCGCTGGGGATGTGGGGCCAGCTAATGCTGACGTCATCATAGAGGCGTCTCTGCCCCGTTCTGCTCTCCATTTTCTGATGGCTCCTGTCCGAAAAGCCAAAACGTGTCAGCCAAGGTTACGTGTATGGACAAAAAAAAACCATCCAACGGAGCGTGAGAGGATGGAACAGCCAAATAAAACCGCAGAGCGTCCGACGAAAAGCAGAAAGCATCAAACTCACTCTCGAGGTTATGGTTGATGCTGGTGAGCGGCAGGCGGGAATCTCTGAGCTCGAGCACAACATCCGTGCGCGACAAGAGAGCGGGCAGCTGCTTCGTAAAGCGGTTCATGTGGCCCGGGAACCATGACGGTGGAGCCGGCAGAGCAGGAAAAGGGATGGCAGCGAGCATGGCGGGGACACTGAGATAGCCCAAATTATCAGGGATTTCCTGAGAAGGAAATGAGATTGTGCCGCAGAAATGAATGTGAAACAATCCAACCACGAACAGCCGCCGAGCGCGAGTATAACGCTTGAATGTCAAAGGACCAGCTCCTCCGAGTCACTCCAAGTCAGATTGGCAGAAATGTAGATGTGGCGGTGAGATTTAAAAAAAAAACAGCAGCCAACTTGCAGGGAGTGTCCTTCCAATATTGGAACCGAACAGCTATTTACTTCTGTTTAAGTCTAATCAACCATTACATACAGACCAGGGACACCATTAATGCCACTCCGAGTTAGAGCGACTGTTTTGTTATCAGCACATGGCGACCAACATCATTGTCCAGAAGGCGAAGATAAGGCACCGGATGGTAGTCGGCTCTACTAACCGAGGCGCCTTTGTGAGATTGAAGAGGAATGGTATTCCAATAGAAAATCAATTGAGTATTCTGTCTATACCTAGCGAGATATCGTTGTCAACGATGCCGGGAATACTTGTAGCAACAGAAATTGATAAGTAAAAGTGCAGCCTACAATGACACAAATAAAGAAATCATACGAAACCAAGCTAAAGTCAAAGGAGTCATGAGTAAGATACGGGCGGTGCGGCGATCCGAGTTGCATTGTATGTTGTACAGTAAGCGAGACAGCTAGATAGCGAGCGGGGTGTTGGAATCCAGTAGAACTTTTTTTTCCCATTTGTTTGATGAAGCATGGGCGGATGACGAGTGGCGAGACGTTGGCAGTCGCAAGCGGTCAAACGAAGAACCAGGGTCAGCTACGGATTGAGGGGTACCTTTCTACCGATCCATCGAGAGGATAGGACGACTTACAGGTCTACACCCAACTATCCTTGCCAACCCCGATAGCGTCGAAGCTTTTGCCGCTGCGAGTGCGCCTCTCTTGCAACGTTGGCACAGCATCCAAATTGATCAGCTTCTCGGATGGCGGTGGCGAGCCCTCTACCCAGCCTTTCCATCCCTTTTTAACCGCTACTCTCTTCTTCCGATGGGGTGGAGGAGATGAAGTCATGACGGCGGGTTCTGTGGCATGCGAATCGTCGTCGGGAGTCCGAGGACGTTTGGAGGATGTTCGGGACGTCGATGACCAGTCGGACGGGCCTGGGGTGGACCTCGGGGAGGAAGCCATAGGTGGAGGCGTGATGGATACTGATCGTTGCATCGTGGCGATATGTATTGTGGGGCGATGGCTCGTTCCACGAGCACGCCAAAAGGAGGAGGGCTGTATGACGGGGGCGCTGACAGACTGGGTGGGCGCCGGTAGAACGGGGAGGACAAAGGTGGATCTGGCGGTGAGGTCGGCGGTCGGTTTCTTGTCAAGGGCCTTTACAGGACCAGCCTTCTTCTTCTCCTTGTCACGCTCCCTTCTCTCGCGCTTCCTGCTCCTACGCACCCCCTCGTCCTTCTCGACCGCCTTGTAAGGCCCGACGCCGTTGAGCAAGCTCGTGAGGACATCTCTGGCTGGACGGAGATCGAAATCGCCGGCGAGGACGGCGGTAGCGGTGCGGCGTTGTCGTTTGTATGAGTTGAAGTGCAGGGGATGGGTTGGGTAGACGAGGGACATGGCTGGGTGAGGGGGGGACTACGGGTTACACAAAAGCACAGCGGAGCTCGTGTTTGAAGCTCTTATGTGCTTGTTATGTAGGCTTACGGCACGTGCATAAGCATCCACAAACAACCTTCGTTTACTCATCGGAACTTGATTTGGTCACCCACCTTAACTTAGTAGGTCTAGTGGCTTCGTGTTCACTGAGTGACTAGTACACCTTGTCATCGCCGGAGAGTCTGCACCGCGCGGGCAAATTCAACTTGGTGACTTGGGAACCATCAAGAACCGCCAGCCCGCGTTGTGTCCCAACTCGCTCAAACCGGAACATTCAAGTTTCTCGCCCCTTTTTTGGAGCTTATCCATCCATCTCGATCAATTCATACCACTTGACCAAACCAGTTCATTCTCTCCACCCAACTGCGTTCCTGTCCCCGCTTCGATCTGCACCGCCCATCTGCACTTGCTCAGATCTCAGCGCCTCCGTCTAAATATGCATGTCAGCGACCGCGCTTAACGGCACAGCAAGCCCCTTCACCGACCACCCCAGCTTGTCACGGCGGATGCCGTATGAACGCCTCCTACAGCACGTTCATTGTTGGTAACGTGCGGTGGCCTCACCCGCACGAGCGATCAGGGCCTTACACAGAATTTGGTAATACATCATCCACATCACTAACCATTCAATGCGTGGTGGATTATGCATAGCTTAGTAACAACAACGATGTTCTCCAGAAATGAAATGATGCTCATTCCGCGGTGTGCACTATTCTCATCTGTCCTGTGGCGCCCATATCCAATTCCGCCGAGCCCTTTGTAGGTAATTGCTCCCTCCGCACAAAAAAGGCTAGGCGCTGCCAACTACGTCTCCCCACTCATGCCGCAGCCATTTACAATAATAATGCGGACTGGATTCGTACTCTCCTGTCAGTGAGTTACAGCAATTTCCTCAAAAAGAAATTGCGTCCTGTGACTTCACTCCGACTCTATTGACATTACAGCCCCGTTCCCGCGTGTCTGCGTTGACATGCGATTTCCGCACTCATTCCAGTGACTCTTCTTTTTTTTCAATACACTCATCCATACAAGGTCCGTGTGTCTATTCGCAATGGGTGCACAGTTCTAGACTTTGATGGGGCCGTCCATGCTGCATATCAGTACCGCTGATTTTCCCCCGTCTCTTTCCGCGGCATTCTTGATTATATATAAGGTAATAGTGAGGCAGTACGTCTCCGAACCGGGGTGACTCGCTTCCGAGTCAGTTTGTAGCGTTTTCACAGGATCCTATCACGCTCATCCGCCGTACTTGGTACCGAACAGTAAGAAGCTCTGTTGTCCTATAGCGGGTGAGCCAATACCGGTTCACTACAGGTTTTGTGTGGATCAATCTGGTACAGGGAAGGCCACCTCGAGCTCAACACACGAACCTGTATTTCGGCCGCTACAGGCAAACGGGCTAGACCGACGAGCTCCGGACCCAGAGTATCATGAGAACTGGCGACGTGGAGCCATATCAATTCACCAACTCCGCTGTCCCGCTTATCCTTGGTTGCTATCTCTGATAAGTGATGACAAAAATGGTCATGCATCTTGGACAGATACAAACATGTTTGGCTCTGTATCCAAATGTCTACCGCGCTGAAAGACATGGATTAACGCACAGGCGCTCATCAGAGAGGCTCCCACCGTCGGCTGCTATTGGTGTAATGACCGCTCGCCGTCACAACGCTATCGTGATGCCAACCTGTGCTGCGCTCCACACTTATTGCGGTATCTTTGTGCTTGCCCGACTTGGACGTCTAGACCAGCTGATCACAGTAAATTTCCCGTGCGCGTGAATAACCTTGTTAAACAGTGACTCGAATTGGACGGCAAGCCGAAAGACCTTGGGACACTCGTTTGCCTCGACTCGATAACACCGCCGACGACAACGACATGAAAAAATAACAAGTCGCCGTTGCGGTTGGCCATCTCACGGTGCGGATCATGGATCTAATCACATCAGCCGGTGACTCCCGGCATTCTTTTTCGTTTTTCTTTTGTTCGGGGTTTGATGGATACAATCGACCCCGGGCGTATGATGCCCATACTTGGAACAATGCATCGTCTGCGTGAAACGTGATCGGGAAATGTAGTGCCAGGGTCTTTCACACGGCCGAGGAAAGAGGTCCTAGGGGGGGACAAAGGAATTTATGTGTTGGATTTGTGCTTCGGAACATCATTGTGGCGCTGGATTGGAAGGGATGAAGGGTCGACGGTACCTAACGAGGAGACCGTAAAGATCCCGCGGCACCGAGTGATACCCACGGACGGACGGACGGACGGGAGTGACTCAGCAAGTTTTCAACAGGCCCGTCCGATACGGTGGGGTAGATTTAAATGTAACATTAATTATAATGAGATCGGCGGTCCAACCGTCAACCGTATGTTTCAGTGAATCAGTGGTCAGGATCGTTATTCAGTCGCTTGCGGTGAAAGAGTGAAGGAAAATCGATCGCGTCGACAGGCATCGACAAAGGACCGAGAACCTAAATAAGGGGAGGAAGAAAGGAGAAATCGTCGAGTTTGGAGCAGGACACCCTCACCTAGTCGACGACTCTGGAGGCGGGTAATGTCATCATGTACCAGCATGCCTTGCCGACGATTCCGGTGGAGGCGGGGAGTGTCATGAATATAGGTGTCATGTCCCACCACTCATCGACATTGCACAGGTTGGCCAGCGCCTTCCGTACCAGCGTG
>JBBPPQ010000183.1:0-21959 GCA_038092035.1 Leccinum disarticulatum
AACGAGCTTAGATGTCGTCGGCGGTGACCCGAGTCCGGAACAAGGCTCACAACTGCAAACGCGGGAGTGGACAGATCAAATCGATAATCAGTGTATTCTGAAGCGAACGATAGGGTGCACATTCGTTATTATCTCTTGATTCTGGATCGTCTTGAAGGAAGAATCCAGGTGCGGTCTGGCAAAAGAGATGCCAGGTCAGTGGGCGATCGATTAGTCTGGGGTGAACTTGCATCGACCCCGCGCTGAGGAAGCCATCTGTACTCACCGTGTCATTGCCACCTTCTCCTCAGATGGCAGCTTTGGATTATCACTGGACACTTTGCTGACCGCTGCAGCCAATAATGCATCAAATTTAGTGAATAACACGATAACTGGCACTGGATATGCCATGAGCCATGAGCAAAACGGAAAATGATCCACAAAAATAAACTCACCATTTCTAGTATTACACTCGTCAAAAATTATTTCCTCGGAGCGTTGGATTGCACGATCCAATTTATCCATCGGGATACAGTACCTAAGCAGAGTAACAACTAGGAGTCAATGACTACGTTCCGCACTGTTCAAGCTCTTACCAAATGGCATGAATCCGTTTCTTGAGATGTGCAGTATTTGCACGATTAGCAATGAAGTCCTTCAGTTGTTGGAATTCATGTGCGGAACCCGCTTCGAAGCCCCGCGAGTCATGGAAAACAAAGTTGTCGTTGCTCCAAAAAATCAATTCATTCTCGATCTTGTGCATTCTGCGCTAGCGTGCAAAGATGCGCGTGATGTTCGAGTCTGGCAGCATGTTACAAGTGATACTTACCCCCGTGGATCCCTCGACCTTCGTCAGATCGATCTAGTCGCACGGTTTGGTAGTGACAAGTCATCCATATGTATCAGAACGGAGACGTACCTTGTTTCCTTTTTCATCATAGACCTCCGGGTTTTCGGTAGTGTTGCAGATCGCGCGGAGAATAGTCGTCTTGCCAGCGTTCGCCCGCCCGATGATGCCAGTGAGGTTCCTGAAGCGGCCAAATTTCTCTCGGATGTTTCCAAAACCGCCTGTCGTGTTGTTTGTCTCCATGTCTGGATTTCTAAGGGTGAGTGGAATAAACTGTAGAATGTCGCGTTGAAGCAGTAGTAGTCACCGTGAGGGCGAGGGAAGGAAGAAGTCCTGCGGTCGATCCGCACTTCCGACACCCGCTTCCGACTCGCACGGGGTCACGGTGGTCACATTCGGAGACCGTCCACTGTTTGTAGTTTGATCCCAAGCTTCAGTTCCGGGGATTTGGAGCATTACTTGCATTACTTTTCGCCTTTCCCAATCACACGCCAGTTGTAGTAAAGGCATCACACGTAGTACTCACCGGCGGCGGGTGGTCGATCGGCATTCGGAGAGCGTGACGTCACGCTGCTGCCGTCGCTTAAGTAAGTAAGAGTGCTCCGGGCCCTCACAATATTGCGCATGCATGCACACTGCGGCACGCAGGAAGTCACACATGGGCCCGACGTCGTCGTCCGTCCTCGCCACCGAACCTTGCCCATCCACCTCCACGCGTTCGAGTGACGCACTCGATAGCGTTTGTGGTGCACTGGTACACCGTTAGGGCGCCCATCTTCTCACCTGGGAGATATCGTCAACTCGGCGCATATCATGATACACCGACTTAAGTCCTGGACCCTAGACCCTGTACCAGATATGCATTATACTTCAATCCATTCCAGTGCCTCGGGGACATTCGCCTTTGCAGGTTTCGTTCTTTGGCTTGCGACCTGGCTTGCCAACGAACTCCGCTAGAACCAGAGCAGCCGCCGTTGGAGGTGGGCGCAGGAGCAGGTACAATGGGCGTTGGTGCCGGATGATCAAACACGACATTCCGTCCTTGGCGTTCGAGTAGGATGTTTATCTATGGACGGACGATGTCTTTGGTCAACCCGAGCGCTCTTGCTCGCCGTTCTGCTCTCACAAGCTTCCGTATCATCCTCCATTTATCATGAAAGACAACAGAAATCGTCAGTGCGGTCGTGATGAATCATAAAGAATCACTGATAAGATCGGTAAAAACTATAAAGACGTGGGGTATAAATGATATAAGTAAATGATAAACAAACTGAACATCCAAGGTATATATCACCGACTAAATACCGAACGACTACTCCTCCCCGAGCCCTGCTGCTGCTCAAAGCTCCTTTCCGCAACCGCCCGTTCTCAGAAGGGAGCGACAACCCCGCCTTCAGACTGACCGCTCGCGTTCTTCTTGCCGTCGAGCGAAAACGCCGCGTTCACGCTCGGCATGCTCAGTCGCCGGAGCCACCCTTTTGGTTTCTCGGGCCGTAACAGAATCGGCGGTTCGGGTGGGCGCAGGTCGGGTGGCGACGGGATCGTGTCCGACGCCTTGTAGTTGGACACCGAGTACGTATCGCAGCCGCAAAACGGCGCGTGGTCATTGGGTGGCAATACTAGCGAGGGTGCGGGCGAACGGGATTGAGATTGTGGGGTGGGCGGGCGCGGCTGCGAGATGCTAGAACTACTTGTCGTCGTCGAAGGTGAGTTGATGTGCGTCACGCTCTGAGATCCGCGCTTGTGCTGGGATCACGTTCAAAGTCTCGCGCTCGCTGGTTCAGTTGGCGTTCGCGCTGTCGAAGCTCGTACTCCTTCTCCTTGAGCTCTAGCTCTGTCATCTCTTCGATCCGTTGCTTCCGTCTCAATATCTCGCTCTCCTTGATGGGTAAATCGTGTACGGCTACGCGTATAGGGGGTGTCTGGTGGGAAGCGATCGACGTCGCGGAGACATAGGTTCGTCGGTTGGTGATACCGCGACGCAATCACGGAAACGCTCAATGGTAACCCTTTGGTGCCTGAGACGGTGTCTCGACCTTGGTGGAAAAGGGAGGGTAAATAACGAGAGACGAGACATAAAAGAGGGACCCACCATATTTGCTGCGCAACGCTGCTACGTTGCTTCCCGCGCTATGAGTCGAATCTATGCGTTCGAGACTCTTCTTGGTGATATCGATGCTGCAGCTTCTGAACACGCCTTTGCTGCTGTCAGAGTGACCACCGAATTCCTTGTCAGCGGAAGAATATCCGGCCCCTCTTGAACGGTGACGCGGGTCGAAAGGATTTATCAGACGGTGGTGGCACACGAGTGATCAAGGAAGGACGTCATGGCTTCTTTGGCACCCCTTCGAGCGAGAGGATTGGTGTGGTTCGGACCCAGAAAGCGTTCCGACGGCAAGTGTGAACTGATTGGAGGGTGATGGAATTTGCGACGTCTGCAGAGACCGGGAATCTAGCGGGACCGATTCTGCCACATGTTTGGGAGATTCTACCAAGACAGGGGGCCGGCGGATCTAGTGCAACTTGCGACTGCGGAGGGTTAGGACTGCCTGCATGAGAATGTACAGCTTGGAGGCTCTGGATCTGAATTTGTTGCCGGTGCCTCGTTTATGGGCAGTGGGTATAGGGAAGTGAGTGGGGGGAAAGGGGAATGCGGAAAGGGTGGTGATGGAGTTGGCAGAACCTTGATTCTGACTTGCCGTGGTGAACGGCGAGTGCGGTGGATCGAGCGATGCCGCCACGGGTGGCGAGACAAATCCCGGGCCGTGGCCAGACACGGGAGGGACAGGGAGAGATCGAGCTGGCGTGGAAAGTCCGGTCTGGCCCCACTCTGAAACCTGTGCGGGCGTGGGCAAGGATTCCGCAGACACCACGGGTAGGTCACCGGGCAGAGAACCAGTCCAGGCGCTTTCGCAGAGGGAACGCCATTCTCCGAAGGAACCGATAGTAGGGGATATGCGGCGCATACATTCTCATGTACGAGTCCATTCGGCGTTGCTATGCGAGAGAGAGCTAAATGCCACCGACGCGTTTTGTTGAGTGACAATATTTAGGGCATGGTTACTGAATGACACAGCGGAGTCTTCGCGATCAATGTGTTGTAAGATAGGCTGGGGTCAGTGATCGCTTTTTCGTGCAAATCAAAGGCCCGGAGCCAAAACGGAAATTCTCACGTCCCTCGAGCCCATCGACCAGGGCAGCTTCCCTGGACAGGAGCACGTTGCGGGGAACAGCAAGATCCCCTCGAGTCTCTACTATGACAGAGACGGATCAGTCATGGCAGCAGGCGCGGAGGCCGACAACGCGTCCGCCGCTTCGCAGGCAGAGGACGATGGCTGGATCAAGGCTGAACTGTGCGTTCCCGTCTAATCGCATCGCGTCCTACGCCGACCTCTCTGGACAGGTTCAAAGTGCGTATGCGTCCAAATGCCATGAAGTTCAACATGAACGGAATGCGCCTCAGCCCCCTTCCGTGCCACAAGTCCGCCGTAGACGTGTTCGGCAACTTTCTCCGATACCTCTTCCACTGCACACGTAGCTTCATCGTCGATACCCATGCCAACGGCTGGGAGGGCGTACAACAGATCAGGATGCGTCGTGCCGCTGTTTATGGCGGTCTCATTCCCGACGCAGACGAGGGTCGCGCCCAGATCCACTTCGTCACAGAGGGCCAAGGTGGTCTCAACGCCGCGTCCAGAGTGGACTTGCGGTCGATGTCCTTTCCGTACGTGGAACTTCCTGCGAGTCGTGAAATCACAACTCATCCCCTTGACCCTAGAATCCATCCAGGCACGGCTTTCTCGTGGCAGATACCCTCGATATCAGCTCTTACGCGGTGCGGGACACGAATCCGCTCGTCATCGAGGAAGTCGCACTGTTCGTTTCTCTCTCCGAAGCGTCGTCCATCTTTCTAAATCAGGCTTGATAGGTATATTTGCAGAATCGGTGTTCGTCAGTCGGAGGGGGGAAGAGTTCTTAGCAGGTATGGCTCATCCGATATCACTAATCCTCCTCATAAGCATACACGGGCAGAAAAACTCAAGAACTCCAGATGCGGAACTGCCAATTCCACCATATCACCAATCGATTAACCCACGACAAGAATGGGGGGTCCCCTTTCGTTCCCCGCTCGACAAGGACCTCTCTGTGGCGATACGCGGCGGATCTCTCAAGCTTACCGGGTAGGTTCCTTTCCCCACTCTCTGGCTTCTACTGCGATCACCACATTTCGGTTAGAGTGTAAGTTTATGCATGGTATAGAATACCTGCGTTAGTTTGATCCCAACGATCCCGAACACGTTGCTTGAAAGGAGGGACTCTGCGAGCTACCTTCAGGGCCGAAGCTTCTTCCTGACGCGTTTGGTTGCATTCTGGCGAGAGTACGCCCTTCCATTCTTTCCATCCTCCTATTCATTATCGTCCGCCCCCACAGGGTATGAAAGTGAAGGAATCGGCCGTCTTCACACGCAAATATTGCACCGAACTGACGAACGACACGGGTGCACAAAATGAATCAGAGATCAATCGCAAGGGTCTCAGAGAAGAGAAAAGAGAGCAAGAACGAAAATGAACGCGATCGGTCGCGGCGATACCATCGTCGAAGCATGATAGTACTACCACCCTGTCCGTGTTTGAGGTGGAGATATGGTGTTATCGCGGCGGCGATACGATCCCTCCATGGATCCTTCGGCTTCATGGTGAGAATGTTGATGCATGGCGTCTGTCTCTCGCAGTTAATGTCACCCTTTTCAGAGGAATACTCCACCCTCTGTGTTGTCCGCGCGGATCTCTCGCCGTTCAGCGGCAGCGCTGAGCCCAAGTCAGGTCGGAACGGCAAGACCTATTGGATCGTCTTCAGCGTCGAGATCCATTTCAGCCTGACAGTTGAACCAAGGCACTCATCAAACGGAACGATAACGTTCGCATTTTTGATTGATCGTTTCATTTCATCACAGGGCGTGACCAAGTAGTGAGCCCCCGTTCCGTCGCCACGCCACTGTCTCCCATTGTACTGACCCTCAGGGTCGTAGTTCGCTCATGGATATCCCAGCCAATGTCACTCCGAGTCTGGCTGTCTTTTGACTTGAGCTCGTCGGACTGGAGGGGAACGATAAGACCTTTGATCGCAGATCACCGTGCTCGTCGGAGTACGGCGAGCCACGCTGCAGGCACTGGCACGAGGTCCCGGACTCTTTTAAGAGAAGACTCCGGGTTCTATCGGTCGCAAATGTCCTAAGGCACCTCAGGTTGCCAAAAATCATCTCAAGGAAAAAGTTACGTAACTCCCGTGGGAACAAATTGTAGCGGAGAAAAGTTTACATAACGTCACCCCGTGTCGGCAAAAGATTATGCAAGCTCCCAAATTTAGAATACCGTATCATTAAGTAATACGGGCGCCCGTGTCTTTCGGTTTTCTTCCACGTGTTCGTCGGTACTCCTTCACTCTTTTTTGTGGATTGATTGGTATACAAGTATCTTTGAGCTTGCTGCACGTGTGCGGCTCGACGTGTCCACCATTGAACGTCTTGTTTCGAAAGTTCGGAACGATTTTGTCAATGGTTATCTCAATCTCTTTCCACACACAATGATTTGCTCGCGGTGCCTTCCTCTTCATCAATTCTCGCCGTATATTATGGAGTCGGGGACTTGGCGCACAAGCGCCGCTACGATAGTGGACCCAACCCTCGACGCTTCCTTGAATGGGCTATGCGAGCCTACGACATGTACATTGTCATCACGTCAGCTTTCTAGGCAGCAACCTTTCGAAACCACACGGACCGCGCCCATAACGCGAAACCCATTTCACCTTCTCCGTGAGGTATGGATAGCCACGCATGACATACCCCAAAAGTCTGCTTCGGCATCGAGATTGTATACCCGGCGAGATGGCGATACCGATCGGCAGATTACGACAAGCAGTCAAACAGTGCCAATATTCGAAAGACAGCAGTCGTGACCCTCCCCCGTCTCCCTGCCACAATTTTCAGTAGATCAGTGTCATTTTAACCCCGTTTTGAGAAACAGACCAAGTATCACGCAATAACACATCGTCATCGCTGCCCGACTGCCTTTTTTTCTTCTAGACCTTCTAGTACAATGCATCAGCCCCGCTCGGACCGTGCCTGGACAATTACCACCTACTAAAAGATAATCACTTGAATCACTTTACGTTACCCATAGTTCAAGTCAGCTGTTGCAACCTTTCGTTTTGGGTTGTATGCATACTGTATCATATGGATCACTAGCTAACTGGCCCAGATCTCCGAAACAATCTTTCGAGAAGGCCAGGGCAAGGTACCTCGAAGCTTTCCAACTGGGGAACAACGCTAGTATGCTTACCGAGGGCCTCCAAAGGCAAAGATTGGCGTAGGTGTATACCGCATCCTTGCATCTGCTTATGTGAATGCTTAGCGCTTAATCATGAACCCGAAATCTCCCCTGGCAGGAGTCGGGAACTGGCGCGCGGCTAATCAGCGAGCGAGCGATCAGTAAAGCGAAAAACCTGAGCGTTGGCGAACGTGAGAAACTTATCACACCCGTCCCTGCTGCACGCCCGGCATTGAGGAAATCAAGTTACGGCGACCAATATGGAACCGCAGCGCTATGCACAAAGGTGTGTTTGCGGTCGCTCTTTCGATGATCCCGGTGCGTTCACAAGACACGGAAAAAGCTGCAAGAAACGCAAAAGGCAGCTAGGGGATGCGCTTCTCATGGCAAAGGAAGCCTACGCGTCGAAGAAACAGCGTCTCAGTGAGACCAATCCTGCTCAACAGTCGCACTCAGTCACTATCGCGGCGTCGCCGAGTCACGAAAGCCAGCCAGTCGTGAATTCCAGAAGTCAACACGGGAATCGCTCAGATACACAAGGCAGCCAACAACTCCATGTACGTTCTATGTATACTACTGCGTTTTGCAGCACACCAATGCAACATTATCAGAGCACAGATGTTGGCGAGTTCGATGAGCCCTCCACAACCCTTGAACTTCGGGCGGAAGATGACTTGCCGTTGGCCGTCCGCAGAAGCCGGCGGTCAAATCACCGACTCCCTCAACGTTTTAGGGACATGCTCCCGGAATTGCCTATGCCACTTCCCCCTCCCGATGACCCATATCCTCAACCAGCTACGACCCGTATGGTGCCAAGTTCGCAGGATCCGGAGCCACCGATTCAAGATCATTTCCCACCATCACGCCGTGATGAATACGCCACTCAAATGAATTCGTTCAACCTCTTTCGTGTCTATGACAGTGACACTATCCCTGTTCATGATCCTGAAGATCAGAGCGGGGAGTCGGGGAACAGTCCACTCTGCGAGCCGGCGGTTAACGCGGTACAAGGGTTCGACTCAGAAAACCCGTTTCGCCCTTATCCAAATGAAACTTCATGGCGATTGGGCGACTGGTATTGGAACCAAGGGGCACAAAAGTCGAAAAAAAGCTTCAGAAACCTTCTTGATGTAATTGGTAATGTAGACTTCCGACCTGCAGACGTGTCGCACACCAACTGGGCAGCAATCGATCGGGAATTGGGTGGCCCGAGGGCTCCTGGACAGCAAGGTTCGGCAGAATGGATGGACGATGGATGGGTATGCAGAAACATCAACATATCAGTCCCCTTTTCACGCCGCTGCAAAGACCCAGGCCCAAAGGACTACACTGTTTCGGGATTTTACCGGCGCTCCCTCATCTCAATAATTCGAGAGCAGCTCGTAGATCTGGCACGCTGCAGTCGTTTCCGCTTTGAACCCTACTCATTGCGATGGCAACCTCCACATAGGACCCAGAGTATCAACGTTCAAGGAGAACTCTTCACTTCACAGTCATTCATTGAAGAACACCGAAAACTGCAGGACTCGCCTCCAGAGGCTAACTGTAGTTTGCCTCGGCGCATCGTCGCACTGATGTTTTGGTCGGACGCGACACACCTGACTACATTTGGCGAGGCAAAGCTATGGCCTCTGTATGTGTTCTTCGGAAATGACTCGAAGTACGACCGCGCTCAACCAACATCGCACTTTTGTGCACATGCCGCGTATTTCCGAACGGTCAGTATTTTTACGGAGTTTCCACTATGCAAAAGTTGATGATTTTGCATTGCATCAGTTGCCAGACAGTTTTCGCGACTTCGTGATGGAACATGTAGGGGGGGATAAGCCTCCAAACGATCCCTTCTTTACGCACTGCAACAGGGAACTATTTCACGCCCAGTGGAAGGATATCCTTGATGACGAATTTCTTCACGCATATGAACATGGTCTTGTACTTTCGTGTGGTGACGGGTTTGAGAGACGACTTTACCCAAGGATTTTCACATATTCAGCAGATTACCCAGAGAAGTATGCCTGAGATCTGGCAATGTTCACTGCTGACCTTTCTTGCTACCAGGGTACTCATTGCAAACGTCCGCAATCTCGGCAGGTGTCCCTGTCCCCGATGCCTCATCCCGAAGGACCAGATCCAAAATACTGCGACCGACATCGATATGGTGCAGCGTCAGACTTTAGCTCGCAAAGATACTGTCGAGCGTCGCAACAAGATCACCTCAGCTCGCGCATTGATCTACGAAAAAGGATATGTCGTAGATACCGCCCAAGTAGAAGCCAAACTCAAGGATCAGTCTCTCGTACCAACAGTTGTAAGTATCATAATGAGTTTCGTCATCAAAACGTCAACAGTTCTAAGCACGCTTTGGCCAGAATGCATTTTCAGACAGGTTAGGACACACGGGCTTCGACTTCTTTCTGATACTAGTCGTAGACTTGCTACACGAGTTTGAACTCGGTGTCTGGAAGGCAATATTAATCCATCTACTTCGGATAGTTGACAGTGCGAAAGAAACTTCCCTCGCCGAGCTCGACAGTCGGTGAGTAGTCATATCTCTTTCGATATTAAAACTGTTGAACTATCTTGTATGCAAGTTTTCGTAAAGTCCCTTCCTTTGGTCGTGACACCATCCGGCGTTTTCATAAGAACGTCTCCGAGTTGAAGAAGTTGGCTGCGCGGGACTTCGAGGACATATTGCAGGTTCGTTTTGCCTTCTCTTCGCACCCGTTGCTGCAATATTGTGTCCAGTGTTCGGTCCCAGTTTTTGCAGGGTTATTACGGGATCCATATAACGATCAAGTCACACAGCTGCTCTTTGTGCTCTGCCACTGGCACGGGCTTGCTAAACTGCGTTTACACACAGACGAAACTCTCGACATTTTGGAACGAGTGACTAAGGACCTTGCTAACTATCTCCGCAGGTTTGTCTCTGATACCTGCCCCTCCTTTCCAACCAAGGAACTACGTCGCGAAGCCGATGCGCGCAAAAGACGCCAAGAACGTCAAAATCCGAAGGCAGTAGCTGCGGGACAGTCTCAAAGCGGCAGTGCTCGCCGACCGAAGGGACTCAATCTTAAAACGTACAAGCTCCACGCTCTCGCTGATTATCCCGCGCATATTCGGGTGTTTGGCACTACTGATTCCTATTCGACACAAGCGGTAAGTGCTAATCTGCGTCGAGATCATTCTGATACCCATGTACTATTTACTAGGGAGAACTAGAACATAGGACCAGCAAATGTCGCTTTAAAAGAACGAGCCAGAAGGAATATACCTCGCAACTAGCATCCATCGAACGCCGACAAGCTCGCATTCGCAGCATTCGCGCCAGGCTTCGCTCACGAAACATGGCAGACCCGGTACCTCATACACCGGAACGCCACCATGTTATCGGCCAGTCTCAGAATTTCCCGGAGCAACTTACACAATTTGTGCAGAGCAACCTAGGTGATCCGGCGATGAAAGTGAGTTTTCTCTTCTCTATGAATGGAACATGATATTCACCGCGATCTTAGGATTTCATGACAAAGCTGAGGGCACATATCCTACCTCGGATAATCGCCATTCATCGAGGCACCGACCCGTCCCATGACTCGGATGTCTCATTGAATGTGGAGCTTAGGGATGATGCTCTCACTGACTCGTCTGCAAAGTTGACTGATGTCATCTTCAAAAGCAACAAAATCTACCGCCACAGATTACTTCGAGTCAACTACACGACTTACGACCTTCAGCGCGGATCTGATGCAGTCAACCCGCGTACTGATCACCGTGACGTGATGCTATTATCGCACTTAGATGGATCCTCCCAACACCCCTTTTGCTATGCTCGGGTTTTGGGGATTTTCCATGCTAATGTGATATACACTGGTCCAGGATCAAGGGATTATCAGTCACGACGCATCGAACTCCTTTGGGTACGGTGGTTTGAAGTGTTGGAGGATCGCCCTTCGGGATGGCAACATTCAGCCTTCAACACAGCAAGATTTGCACCGATGGCGGAAGATGATGCATTCGGTTTCGTGGATCCGGCGGATGTTCTGCGAGCTTGCCATATCATACCCTCTTTCGCTGATGGTATGTTGCGACCTGATGGCATCGCTGCCTCATCTTGCGCTCGTGACTCTGGCGACTGGAAGCGCTACTGCATTAACCGGTGCGAATTATGCACGGCTAGGACTCGTGTACATGGCTGACTGCACGCTATTAGCTTTGTTGATCGGGATATGATGATGAGATATCATTGGGGCCTCGGCATTGGGCACACTTACTCTAATGTTTTCAGACCTGAAATTTCGGAGGCATACCCAACTACTTGCGACAACGTGGATGATTCAAGTCATGTTCCACATCAGCAAGACTGCAAAAAGTCTGGATTGACTGGATTGAACTGGATTGACTGGAGCCAGTTAATTCAGTTGTCCATTGAAAAATGTCTCCAGATTGCAGATAGTTGAAGAGATTCAATTCACTAGTACCATAGAATTTCTATTATGCCAGTTATGTAAGTCATTCAATATGCAAGTTGTATAGGAATTCCAATCATTTCATTACTTTCAATAGTAAAGTAACTTAGTATATTAGTTGTTCAAGTAGTTTCAATATAAAAGTATTCCAATGCTGTAGTCAAACAATAATTTGAGTACTACAGCCTTTCAAATATCAAGTATTTCATTGGTTTCAGTAGTTCTATAGTGAAGTATGCAAGTTTTTAATTGATGTCAGCAGTTCAGTTGTACAGCAGTTTATGCTTTAAGTAGGATCAGTTACTTTGTACTCTAATACATTAGTCTTTAAGTGGAAACAGTAATTTATAAGTTCAATAGCTTAGTGTTCCACATGTATCACTTGTTCAGTATGTAGGTATTCTAGTCATACAATGTAACAGTGAGCTAATGAACCAGATGAACCAATTGTCAAGGAATGTCAGTTTTTCAATCATCCAATTGACCATTATTGCAATCTTCCAGTGGAGTAAGCTAGCATGTGAGTCAGTGATCCAGTATTATAGTAACATAGTTATCTAGCATTCTAGTTCTCTCAGTTGTTCAATAGACCATTACTCCAGCAATCAAGTATGTCTACTACTCAAGTATTTCAATGATATCAGTCATCTAGATCAACCAGTATGGAAGATCTCTAAGTTGGCTAGTCTGTGATTGACACAAGTCATCCAGTACCCAACATGTTTCAGTTGACAAGATATCCAGTACATCCAGTCATCCAGTACACAATATACCAAGTACCACCAGTCATCCAGTACACAATATACCTAGTACCACCAGTCATCCAGTACACAATATACCTAGTACCACCAGTTATTCAGAACACAAGGTATCCAGTACCACCAGTCATCCAGTATACAATATACCTAGTACCACCAGTTATTCAGAACACAAGGTATCCAGTACCACCAGTCATCCAGTACACAAGATGATTCATTTGGCAAGCAATCCCATATATCCAGTAAGTCAGTATGCAAGATATCCAGTATGCCCAGCCATCCAGTACACAAGATGATTCATTTGACAAGAAATCCAGTACAACCAGTCATCCAACATACGAGATATCCCAGTTGTCAAGCTTTCCAGTACCACCATTAATCTAGTAGTCAAACTTTCAAGCACTGGAGTCTTTTAGTGATATAGTAGAGTCAGAGTCCCAGGCTTTCCAATTGTAAAGTCAGTTCATAGCAGCCATACAGTCCAGCACTACAGACTGATAAGTGAAGCAGCAGCCTAACCCATCAACACACCAGTAGTTCAAGAATCCAATCACATCAACCTTATGGCCCAGTAATACTTCATTCAGTCAATATAGCTTAAATTAAATACACAATATCATTGACAGCCCCATATTTTTTATTATCCATTCATCCTGGTCTCGAGAGCTGCAATTCCATTATTAACAACACCACCGCAGATGTGCATGTCCTGAATGATCAGAGACAATATGGAAGGCATCCATGGATCCCCAATGCCTTTGTCCAAATAAAAACACCACCACAGATGTGCATGTCCTGAATAATCAGAGACAGTGTGGAAGGCATCCATAGATCCCCAATGCCTTTGTCCAAATAAAAACACCACCACAGATGTGCATGTCCTGAATGATCAAAGACAATGTGGAAGGCATCCATGGATTCCCGATGCCTTTGTCCAAATAAAAACACCACCACAGATGTGCATGTCCTGAATGATCAAAGACAATGTGGAAGGCATCCATGGATTCCCGATGCCTTTGTCCAAATAAAAACACCACCACAGATGTGCATTTACTGAATGATCAGAGATACGGTGGAAGGCATCCATGGATTTGTCCAGATAGTCCGAAAGCCCACATTTGAGAGCTGCAATACCGTGATTTAAGACACCACATTTTTCCTGAATGGATCAGCAACGGGGTGGAAGGCATCCACGCACGAAATAGGACCCCCGATGCAATGCATGTGTCAAACCGCCTGCCCACCATGGTAGCCTGCTCTCGAGAGCTGCTAGACCATTATTAAAAATGCCACTACGGATGTATGTTGCCTGGATGATCAGAGACGGGGTGGAAGACATCCACGCACAATCCCCGATGCATGTGTTCGAAGCTAGCCACCCCACTCTCGAGAGCTGCACAGACGTGTATTTCCTGAGTGATCAGAGACGGGATGAAAGGCATCCACGCACGACAAATAGGACCCCCCATGCATGTGTCAAAACCCCGCCCGTAGTAGCCGCCCCGCTCTCGAGAGCTGCAATACCATCATTAAAAATGCCACTGCGAATGTGTATTGTCTGAACGATCAGAGACGGGGTGGAAGTCATCCACGCACATACGACCCCCGATGCATGTGTCGAACCCCGCCCATAGTAGCCGCCTCGCATTCGAGAGCTGCGATACCGTCATTAAAAATGCCACTACAAATGTGTGTTGCCTAATGATCAGAGACGGGGTGGAAGTCATCCACGCACATACGACCCCCGATGCATGTCTCGAAACCCGCCCGTAGTAGCTCTCGAGAGTTGCAATACCGTCATTAAAAATGCCACTGCGGATGTGTGTTGCCTGAATGATCAGAGACGGGGTGGAAGACATCCACGCACATACGACCCCCGATGCATGTGTCGAACCCCGCCCGTAGTAGCCGCACCGCTCTCGAGAGCTGTGATACCGTTATTAAAAATGCCACTACGGATGTGTGTTGCCTGAATGATCAGAAACGGGGTGGAAGACATCCACGCACATCCAACCCCCGATACATGTCTCGAACTCCGCCCGTAGTAGCCGCCCCGCTCTCGAGAGCTGCAATACCGTCATTAAAAATGCCACTACAAATGTGTGTTGCCTGAAATCAGAGACGGGGTGGAAGTCATCCACGCACGTAGGATCCCCGATGCATGTGTCGAAACCCGCCCGTAGTAGCCGCACCGCTCTCGAGAGCCGCGATACCGTTATTAAAAATGCCACTGCGGATGTATGTTGCCTGAATGATCAGAAACGGGGTGGAAGACATCCACGCACATACAACCCCCGATGCATATGTCGAACCCCGCCCGTAGTAGCCGCCCCGCTCTCGAGAGCTGCGAGAGCTGCGATACCGTTACTAAAAATGCCACTACAGATGTGTATTGCCTGAATGATCAGAGACGGCGTGGAAGACATCCACGCACATAGGATCCCCGATGCATGTGTTCGAAACCCCACGTAGTAGCCGCCCCGCTCTCGAAGCCCGAACAGCGTCCAGGCACCGTCTTCGCTTGCGGTCGAGGCGCCGATGCCGAACGAGAACCAGCTGTTCGAATACGTAGAGGACCACTTGTCTTCATGGACCATGTGGTGCTGTCGATGGTGGGCGAGGCGTGAGCATGATCATGAAATACGGATACGAACGGGCCCGGACCACGTCGTCCGTGAATGGCGAACGTACCTCCAAACGGTAGATAAATTCGGTCACTGTCATCGCCTCCTCGGGGTGCCCATTTCAGAGTCTGGACCTCCTCGTCGTCGGTGCCATTCTTCAACTTGACACGGACAAAGGACGAGCTCAAACGAAGAGAACGGAAGCAAAGTTGGCTGTATGCATCGCATGAACGGGGAACATGAACAACGAGCATATAAACTTACCAATGGCCCAGACTGGCCCATCGACGCCCTCTGCGCTCAACATGTGGAAGAGAGAGATGAAAAGCTGGTAGCTGGACCCGATGAGCAAGATTCGAAGCGGGTCATCGTCAAAAGCAATTCATTCGAGGGCCTTGATGATTGGGGAAAGGATGGTCCGTCCAGCAACTGGAAGGCGTGTCACATGTGTTGACGACACGGGGAAAGTACGCATGACATACTGTTGCCAATTCCTCCGAGCTACTCATCGGTGAAGACGAGGGTTTCCTTGTAGTCAACCAAGCCGCGTGCCTGTTCGACAAGTGTCGGTGGGAGCCGGAATGCAAAGGTCTGGTTGTAGGTGATATGTGCGTTGAGGTAATTGTATACCTGCGCCACGTTGCATGTCAGAAATGAGAGTACACACGAAAGCAACCACCAACATTCCACTACGATGAAACGGAAGAGTCAGAAACTGACAGAAGACCAAGGCAAGTCCGAGACTTACGATGTCGACGAGCGTCGTGGGTCTGCCGAACATGTAGTCATGGACCGATGCAAAGAAGTGCTGTGCCTCCTTGGCGGCACTCTTGAACTCTTCCGAAGCGTAAACCTCGGCAACGTGTTTCTCGAAAGCCTGCGGACACGCTGTTAATAAAGAGGCCACGTGAAACGATGAGCGAACATACGGCAAACCTTGCAGTCGGTCCACGGCTGGAGCACGTGGTCGATCACTTCCATCTCGATGGGGACGTATTGATAACCTCCCAGTGGGGCAACAACGGTAGTCTTGTTGAGCGCAGTCGGTGGGAACATCCCTTGCATGAGTCAGCGCGTGGTAGAGTCAAAGATCGCTGCACCCTCGCCGTCTGGCTTCGCGTGGACGTTGACCTGGTTGAGTGGAATGGGGTGCGAAGGGTCCAGAGGCATATTGAGGATATGAAGTGGCGAAGACGAGGTCTAGGTAGGTAAACTTGAGGTAGGAGCCCAGCTGGAACGACTGAGCCTGTCATCGAAACAATGTCAATAAATGCAGTTGATGAGAAAAAAAATGGCACGTGCGGAACCGAGAGGAGTTGACTCAGTGAAGGACGGCGCATAGCTATAGGGATCATGGAGGAACTCTGTTCGATCCCCATTGCTTGGGAGGATAAGGACGCCAAGAACTGTGGACACCATTGTCTAATCATCAATAGTCGTGGCCGGAGAGACGGCTGAGAAGAGACGGGGTGGAAGACATCCACGCACGTGGAATCCCCGATGCATGTGTCGAAACCCGGCCCGTAAGTAGCAGCCCCTACCGTCACTAGAAATGCCACTACGGATCTGTATTTCCTGAATGATCAGAGACGGCGTGAAAGGCAGCCACGCACGACAATAGGACCCCCGATGCATGTGTCAAAACCCCGCCCGTAGTAGCCGCCCCGCTCTCGAGAGCTGCAATACCGTCATCAAAAATGCCGCTGCGGATGTGTGTTGCCTGAATGATCAGAAACGGGGTTGAAGTGATCCACGCACATAGGACCCCCGATGCATGTCTCGAAATCTGCCCGTAGTAGCCCCCCCGCATTCGAGAGCTGCGATACCGTCATTAAAAATGCCACTGCGGATGCGTATTTCCTGAATGATCAGAGGCGGCGTGAAAGGCAGCCACGCAAGACAATAGGACCCCCGATGCATGTGTCAAAACCCCGCCCGTAGTAGCCGCCCCGCTCTCGAGAGCTGCGATACCGTCATTAAAAATGCCACTGCGGATGTATATTGCCTGAACGATCAGAGACGGGGTGGAAGACATCCACGCACATAGGACCCCCGATACATGTCTCGAAATCTGCCCGTAGTAGCCGCCCCGCATTCGAGAGCTGCGATACCGTCATTAAAAATGCCACTGTGGATGTGTATTGCCTGAACGATCAGAGACGGGGTGGAAGACATCCACGCACATAGGACCCCCGATGCATGTCTCGAAATCTGCCCGTAGTAGCCCCCCCGCATTCGAGAGCTGCGATACCGTCATTAAAAATGCCACTGCGGATGTGTATTTCCTGAACGATCAGAGACGGGGTGGAAGACATCCACGCACATAGGACCCCCGATGCATGTCTCGAAATCTGCCCGTAGTAGCCGCCCCGCATTCGAGAGCTGCGATACTGTCATTAAAAATGCCACTGCGGATGTGTATTGCCTGAACGATCAGAGACGGGGTGGAAGACATCCACGCACATAGGACCCCCGATGCATGTCTCGAAATCTGCCCGTAGTAGCTGCCCCGCATTCGAGAGCTACGATACCGTCATTAATAATGCCACTACGGGTGTGTGTTGCCTGAAATCAGAGACGGGGAGGAAGACATTCACGCACGTAGGATCTCCGATGCATGTGTCGAAACCCCGCCCGTAGTAGCCCCCCCGCTCTCGAGAGCTGCAATAGCTGCGATACAGTGATTAAAAATGCCACCACGTATGTATCTTGCCTGAACGATCAGAGACGGGGTGGAAGTCATCCACGAACATAGGACCCCCGATGCATGTGTCGAAACCCCGCCCGTAGTAGCGGCCGCCCCGCCTCGAGAGCTGCGATACCGTCATTAACAATGCCACTACGGATGTGTATTGCCTGAATGATCAGAGACCGGGTGGAAGATATTCACGCACGACAAGATGATCCCGATGCATGTGTCGCAATCCTCCCGTAGTACATCAGGGAAATTTTAATAAAATGACAAATTCATATATAACATTATCTATTATCCAATAACTTGCAACATGTATCAAAAATACATACAGTTTGATCATACAATATATCCCTTGGGAGCATTTGGAATAATGAACAAGTCTACCTCAATGAATAGGTCTGACCATTTATATATCAACACTGGACATCTGGGCTGACCTATCTTTATAACACCTCTGACCATTTTTATACCAACACTGGACATCTGGGCTGACCTATCTCTATGACGGGTCTGACCATTTATATATCAACACTGGACATCTGGGCTGATCTGTCTCTATAACACCTCTGACCAGTTACATATCAATACTGGACATGTGATCTGACCTATCTCCATAATACCTCTGACCAGTTACATATCAATACTGGACATCTGGGCTGACCTATCTTTATAACACCTCTGACCATTTTTATACCAACACTGGACATCTGGGCTGACCTATCTCTATGACAGGTCTGACCATTTATATATCAACACTGGACATCTGGGCTGATCTGTCTCTATAACACCTCTGACCAGTTACATATCAATACTGGACATGTGATCTGACCTATCTCCATAACACCTCTGACCAGTTACATATCAATACTGGACATCTGGGCTGACCTATCTGTATGACAGGTCTGACCATTTATATATCAACACTGGACATCTGGGCTGATCTGTCTCTATAACACCTCTGACCAGTTACATATCAATACTGGACATCTGGGCTGACCTAGTATCTCTATGACAGGTCCGACCAGTTATTTCAGTGCTGTTGCTGAACGAACAGTTTGATTTGTTCATTCACTATTCCGTCCGTTATTGATAAACACAAGCAAACAGATAAATAAAAACATTGGAGAAGTAATCAAGTCAAAGTCAATGGCATTGTGACACTGTATGGACGTGAATATTACGATCACAACAATCTAAACTAAGGTTCCGTTAGCTGCTGCAGCTTTGAGTGTTGCACGCCTGCGACGAATTGTGGCCAGAGCACTGTTCTCAGAAGGTAACAGAGAACTTTCGGCATTGCTCGGGAAGATCTGTCTGTCATAACATTAGAAGGAGCATCCCGAATACACGAAGAACTTACCTATTCCACCACTGCAGGAGCAGCTCGACTTCCTCTTTCTCTTCTGGATCATCCAGGAGTTCGAGTATTGTGTTGTAAAAACGCTCCGAGTCTGTCAGAAGGTCGGTGCGTGAAAAGACTTGGGCGGATGTTAAGGCAAACCGAGCCTATCCAAGAACGTGAGCTGTTGGACACGATCAAACCGAAAAATGTACCTGCGTTGCAACGTAAGCGATCGACGCCTTCGTTACAGCATGCATCCCATGGATGCGCGCATTGCAAGAGCGCGTGGCCTTTGGCTCTTCGACGTCGACAGAACTCGGAGAAGTAAAAATATGCTTGTAGGCCTGTATAATATGATCTCCTAAGTGCGTCATTGTTTATTAAAATAAATAAATAACTTACCGACACCAGGATCCCGCTGCGCAACAAACCGTTCCACGGGTCTTCCGCGTTATAAGTATAATTTGCATATAAAAAAAGAGGCCATTGATCTCCCGCAACGCGAAGTTGCCCAGTGCGGAGCTTCTCCTTGATTCTGCGATACATTTTGTGAGAATGGGAGTTTATTTTCATTGGCGCGGGACGTACTGGGTATTGGACCAATCATATCCAGCCGGACAAAGCAACGCGCCCGTACGTTCGTGATGGAAACCTCGACCAGATTTCGCATTTCGGGGGATGTGCGGGTTGAGCGTTTGACCTTTCGGGGTGATCCAATCGACGATGGCACATTTCATGCCCTTTGTGTCATCAGCCCTAGCGCTGTTCGCACCTTTCTGGATCTAGGAGAATGATCAGCTCGAGTACCAGCGGCACATTATCTCGCAGTGAGCTCTTCTCACCAGCTCAGCCATGGCAATTACTTCTTCCTCGTCAGAGGACAAGATACGATCTTCGATCGACGGGACCAATTTCAGCAACTGGAGGAATACGGCAAACTCCTTCCTTTCTCTGCAAATGATTTTTAGTGGACTCGACTGCGTCTGAATCGAGGGGCTCACTGTTCGGAAAATGACTCTATATCTCTGTCGGCCAGTTCACCCATCATGACGAGGCCGTTAGTGAGTAATGTTTGGAGACTGCAAAAGGCGTGAACCGCGCGTCCGAAGTGCCGTCCGTGGTGTACCAGCGGGTCCTGAGTGCTTCTGATTTAGAATCAGTAACAAATATTGCACTGGTTGTGTGCAAGACGTACGGTCTTTTTCTAGGGCCTGTTTGCAGAGCACTCGAGCGTGGCCTCTTCTGTCCCGTAGCCGACGAGTCGAGGGAAGCAGCAACCGAAGTAGCAGCTGAGTTAGACATAGCAGCAAGTGGAAGAGAAAGAATGGAGGCTCGGCTTTCTCGAGAGGCCCTTATATATGTTGTCGCTTGATTGTGGCCTGAGGTATGTCATGTCGGGTATTCGTATCACGGGACATGGTCACGGGACAATGGTTAAGTAAGATAACGTTAATGTTGACTAGCGATACGCACGCACCAACAAAGCTTCGACACCATTCATCCCCGCCGATGCAGGCCGACTGATTGCGTAAGGTTTTGACAACTGTGTTGGACGAACCGGGGCCATATTTACGATCTAGTACTGGCTGCAAGATCGCCATATCCTACAGAAATTCTGGTGAGCGACAAAAACCGCTAAGCTATTCCTAACCATACTACTTGAATCCAGCGTGCATATATTTTTGAAGGTGTATCAGAAAACTGCCTTGAGCTACGACGGAGGAATTAATAGGACGCAGGGTCAGATACCGTGATGTATTCTGCAATGGACAATTTGTTAAGCTAGTGCTGCGGGCAAGTTTATCGGTGAACCATTACGATAGCATCGGATGTGATGAGGGTGGTAGTGATTTCAGGCCCTCCATAACCATCGCCCATTCAATGCTCGGATGGCTTTCTTTGCAAAATCGAAGCCGCTGAACTTCAGGCAACGCCCTGGATTTGCGATCAGCCTGAGATACCGATCATGAAGTAAAACCTACCTGTCTGTCTTGTTAACTTTGATGGCGTCGACTTTGCCGCATCTCTCTTCGCATTCACTATTGACATCGTCGCCGAGATCACTATCTCAATCACGCTTTGTTTCTCTGTAAAGATATCAGTTGGTTTACCGAGGTTGGAATCGACGTGAGTGCTAACTCTTCCAGATCGAACATGTTCTTTAGTATAGTAGAGTCGGGCCCGAAGAAAATTTGTTTCGGTACTGCGATTCCAAGAGCTTGGTGAGTTGGAAAGCAACAGAGGGTCAATCATATACCGGAAGAGGCTTGGGTGTCGGATCAATTCTGGCAAGAAGTTTCTGCATTAGTGCCCGACGTGATGCTGCCCGTCAATACCCAATCGATGCATGTCAAATTGTGCACGGGCTTACCGCCAGTTTCATCCAAGGAATCCTGTTGAGTATGCTTCACTGCGCCCTTCTCCTGTACAGTGTTCGCACACAGCTTAGAAACGATGAGAGGAAGCTTTTAAAAGAGGAGGACACAACCAGAAACGCACTGTCCTGCCCGCAAGCTCAAAACCTTACATCTGCTCCGACGCCATCGAGCATCCCGTACCTGCGAGAATGGCGCAAGTGCACAAGTGAAGTAGCCTCCAAACAAAACCGAAAGTACCTACTGCAAACGCCAGAGTGAGTATCGCTTTCGACCGATGTTGCGCTGAGGTTCTGCGGGGCTGATCGCCTTGCAACGTGTTACTTTCCTCCTGGGTTTTGTTGTGCTGAAGTTCGGCGGGCCTGATTGCGTTGCAACGTGCTACTGCTTTCCTTGGTTTCCGAGAACGACATATCGCAGGCGTGGCAACCGGAAGTCGCTACTGATATGTAAGACATATCGCAGGCTGCAAGCGTAGATAAGCTCTCACCAGGATCTTTGCAGTACCTTCTAGAACCTTCACATAGTCTTCGACCCTGTAAAGCTTTG
>JBBPPQ010000184.1:0-21937 GCA_038092035.1 Leccinum disarticulatum
GCCAGCGCTGACAGTCTGGGGACAGATCTAGGGGCCGGTCTATCCCTGGGTCTTGGGCTGAGTCTGGAGGCGAGTCTGGGGGGACTACAGCACACACAGCACAGCAAGTGTGGACCTTCAATTGGCCTCACTGATTTCCGAGATGGAGGCAAGCCAGGTCGATGCTCACAGTATCAAACTGGCACCCTGTTCTGCTATCCTTCCACACAGCTATGTATGCGGTGGTGTACCAACATTATCACCTGAGGTTGTAAGATTGTGTTGCAGGATTGATGGCGTGTGCCACCCCTGCCAAATTGGCTGACATGGCAGTGACACCATTTTCACTGCCAGCTGTCTGACTTTGAAAAGATAGGAGCACTTTGGCCTCTTTTGGATTACATAAGTAAACTGGAGCATTCCTGGCTGTGTCTATGTGTCAGCAAATGTCAGCAATTGCCATTGGGCAATATTGATCAATCAGAAGCCTTGTATCACCGGCTTTCTGTGACCATTTTGATATATCTCATCCAGATTTGATCTCTGAGATTGATTAGATTGTCAGACCATTGGAATCAGAAAAACAGGGGCTATGACTTTTCTGGTGACACCAAAAAGGAATAATGAGTTTCCTTGTTGGCAATAATTTTTCCAGCCCCTTTCTTGATAGGGTAATCCTATGTGTTCTGACAAATTATATAAGCATGAAGCGCATGAAATGCAGCCACTACTCCTGCAACATTTCTATTTTGGGAATCTCATCAATTAATTTTTTCCCCTCATTCCCCGAAGAGCACCGGGACAGAAATCAGCCTATGCCATCTTTTCGTTCGCGGATCCATGCCACGCTAACACCCTCATTAGAGACAGCCTCCTCCTCAATAGGGAGAAACTACAGTAAGGACAAGAGAGAACCAACTCGCTGTGTATGCTGTCAACGTTGGGGGCATATCGCCCGAATCTGCAGAGCCCCGAAAGATGTATGCGGTACATGCAGCAATGACCATTGGACCAACATCTGCAATAACACCGACAACATATTTTGTATCAACTGCAAATCTGGCAACCATCCGAGTCACAGTAGGGACTGCCCGGAGTTCGAGGCGAGATGCGCACAAATGGATAACCACAACCCCAAGAATCAGATGCCGTATTATCCCACTGACAAATTTTGGATGCAGGTACTTCTCCCACCCAAAGGCACTCCATACATCAAGCCCCAAGCTCCCTATCAGCCCGGAAGCCCCACCCTCCGTCAAACTACACTCAACACTGGCGCAATGGGCTTCAACAAACCTTCGACTCAACGCGCCCAGCAGAACCATTGAACATCATGTTTGCAAGCGTTAGACAACACGGAAAGCACAACAACTTCCCGCCCACCTTCACGAGTACCTTCGCCTTTCCTTTCTCCCAGTCACTTACCCTCCCCCCTCTCCCCACCAGAACACCGGACCAATCCTTCCACTCCACTACATCTAACAGCGAAATTGATAACCTGATCCGCTCCCTATCCCCCACTCATGTTTAGATATGACCATACCTCCCTCAAGCTCAGCATCTGGCAACAAAACCTCAATGCATCTCTGGTCGCCCAACAATCCCTACTTAATGGCCCGCTAAATTCGCCCTTCAAGAACCACATTTAAACCCCACCGGTAACACTTACTGCCCACATACATATTACCCTATCTACCCATCTACCCATTTTACCGACGAGTCCACTAAATACCGCTCGGTAGACACCAGTCACTGGAAACAAATCCCTTTCCCATCAAGGGATGTCATCATCATCCAAATCTCCAGCCCGTTCGGCCAATGCACTATATTCAATATTTACAACAATTGCAAAAACAATGATACCCTCATATTGCTGAGCACTTTCCTTAACTCTTCACACAAGGTCATTTTCCGTCATGCTAACGACCATATGGTCTGGTTGGGCGATTTTAACAGACATCACCCTTTGTGGGAATTGGAACGCAACATGCACCTACTACAAGCAGTGAACATATGTCATGCACAACCCTTAGTAGATCTCATAGCGGATCACTCAATGTTCATGTCCCTTCCAAAAGACTTACTGACCCTACAGGCGATGAATTCCAAAAACTAGGGTAGACAATATCTTCTACACAGACCACACAGTCAAAGCCTTCACGGTCTGCTCCATGGATCCAGCACAACGGGGACTCCTCACCGACCATGTCCCCGTCCTCTTGCAACTAGAACTTGCCATCCTGGAGTCACCAGAGATCATCATGTTCAATTACCGAGACATCAAATGGAAAGAGTTCACGGAGGTCTTAGAAGCTAAGTTACCCATTCGATGTAAAGGAGCACATTACTTCAGTCGCACACTTCTGACAGATGGCCGACTCACTCATGGCTGCCATCCAAGACACGATTCAAGAGAAAGTACCTCGGTTGAAGCCGAGTCCGCACTTGAAGCATTGGTGGACGAAGGAGCTCACACTGATGAAGGAGGTATTAGCCCAACTTGCTAGAAGTTCCTATAAACTCAAGGATGATGACTGACACAACATCCACACCCAATACAAAGCGGCGAGAAACAAATATGCCAGGTGATGAGATCTGGGTAGCTAACAAGTACATCTCTAGCATCAACACCTCGGGCGCCAACACACGCATCCCATCCTTCAAACGCAACACGCCTCTCGATGGTAGCTCCATTGCTGCGACAAACAAGGAGAAACTTGAAAGCGACCTTTTGGCCAAAATGTTCTTTCCTCTGCCGCCTACTCACTCAACAGTCCCCATAGGTCACATCCATCCGGACCCAATACACAACGAGAGGATAATCACAGAAGAAACTCTGAGTAGAGCCATCACCAAGCTTAGCCCTTACAAGGCGCCTGGCCCAGATAGCATTTGCAATATCGTTTTCAAAGAGTGCGTTGACGTTCTCTCCCCGCATCTGATCAGACTCTTTCAGGCCGCCTTTGATTTCAACACCGTATACGACCTGTGGGGAGAATTTACAATGGTCGTGCTCTGCAAACTGGGGAAACTGGACTACACAGTCCCGAAGGCCTATCACCCAATAGCCCTACTGAACACAACATATAAGCTCATTTCCTCCATCGTCGCTGATCACCTCTCTGTAGTACTTGAGAAACACAACCTCTTGCCAGCAACTGTTACGAGTGTCTCCTGAGTTCTCTATGTATCTCTTTTCTCTTTCCTTTTGCCACGCTTATCGCCTTCACTTCGTATTCACTCTGTATCTTAGATCTCGGGCGATTTTGCGTTTCGTTCCACATCGCTGATGATCCTATTTCCTCCTATCCCCTGTTCCTATCTTAGCTCCGGCTTTTCCCTATCTTTCTGACTCATGATGACACCATCACTTCGTCATCCATCTGTCATGTATTACTGATCCTCCGCAGCTTCTTAATCATCCATACTGCGGATGACGCGTCCCTTCCCTGTGATTCCTTCACATTCCATCTCGTTAGTATATATAGACTACTATCTCGTTTTGTAACCCTAAGCTAGAGCTACTTGGAATATCACCTGAGTTCTCTGCGTCCCCCCCGAGTCCTTCGTCTCTCAGTACCTTCGAGCCTCTGCCCTCTTCGGGTGTGTCACTAAGTCTTCGAGTGAAGCGACTCTTCGTGAGATCCTCCTCGTTGAACTCTCAGTCCCTTAGCCTTCGAGTCTCGCCAGGCGTTACGTCTGCTCAACTATCCTTCGTCCTAGTCTTCGCCCTCCAAGTCTACATCTGACCCTATCCAGGCCAGCTGTAACAGCAACATGCTTTGGCGGAAGGCTGGGGCAATCAACCTCAGACTCCCTCCACCTTCTCGAAGCAACGATCAAACACACTTGGCGCAACAACCAAGTCATATCCGTCCTGTTCCTGGATATTGAGGGAGCATTCCCAAATGTGGTAACTGACTGCCTCATTCACAATATGCAATCACGCAAAGTCCCGGAGAACATAATTTCCTTCGTAAAAAATGCCCTTGTGGACAGGAAAACGAAACTCTAAAAGACATGATGGAAAGACAAGGCGGAGGTTACGAATGGGCTAGACTACATAATTCACGATTCGAAACTACTAAGTTCACCCTTCTAGACTTCTGCACTCAGGCCAAATGAGCCCATCCCCCCCTCGAACTAATTGGAATCACCATCAGCCCCTCCCCGCAACACAAACTCTTAGGCATCATCATTGACCACACGCTACTAAGATGGACCACACACACTGCATACACCCTGGCCAAAGGAATGGCATATGTCCTGCAACTCAAACAGCTTTCCTCCACCTCTTTTGGTATACCTGTCGCACTGATGAAACACATTTACCTAGCCATCGCAATCCCCAAGTTACTATATGCAGTAGATGTTTGGATATGCCCCATCTACACAAACAACGACACGCAAATGGCCGGATCCAAAGGCGCCATCCGCAAACTCAACAACGTTCAAAGGATTGCTCTGCTAAGTACCACTGGCGCAATGTGTACTTCCACAACTGACAGCCTTGAAATACTCAGTAACACATGGCCGCTGACACACCACATCCAAAACCTGTGCCAACAAGCTGTGTGGCGCCTAGCCATGGTACCCAACACACACACCCTACACCCGTTTGTGAAGCAAGCTGCCTCCAGGATTGTGAAGAGGCACTGCTCTTCCCTCCACTCCTCCACACGTTTGATATCAATCCAAAAGCCATCGAGCCGCTAACCTGCAGCTCCCTTCCCACGACCATTAATGCCCTGTACATAATGATTATCACCAAAGAGGCAAATCAAGCCATCGAAGACCTCGAAGAAATCACGTGCAACCATCACATGGTAATATTCAGCAATGGGTCTGGTATGGACGCTGGCGTAGGGGCAGTGGCAACGTACATGCCACCAAATGCACCTCTGCAATCCCTTCGCTACCACCTGGGTAAACAAAGTGCACATACGGTATATGAAGCTGAGGCTGTACTAGGCCTTACACTGGCGGCAAAGATACTGCTCACTGTCCCCAGAGTCGAGAAGGAAATAAATATCTTAATCGATAATCAAGCTGCCATTAAATCGGGTGAGCGCCCCACAACGAAACCAGGTCATTACATACTACACCACCTCCATAGATTCATACGCGAAGTGAGACGAAAGCACAAGCTTACCAAGAAGCAAATCATGATTCGTTGGATCCCGGGACACAAGGGCGTCAAAGGCAATGAAAAAGCAGACGAGGAGGCCCGAGCAGCCACAGCCACTCCCGATAATAATGGCACCCTGTCTACCATTCTCCCCAAGTACATACTACACACTAACCTCTTGCTGGACAGCATCACCACTGTGTTGACAACAACCCGACTACAAGAGTAACCAGGTAGTGATCAGGGGTTTGCCTTGCAAAAGGCTCGACCCTAAAGGGGTCCAGTGAGTCCGGGAATCTTCCTCGATGCAGAGAAAAGTGTAGAACAGCGGTCCGATGTAGTCTGGACTGTGGGAAGTCCGGTCGTGGTCTGGTTAGGAGGACGAGAAGTCCGGTGCGTCGGCAGTGTAATGGATGGTGAAGGAGAGCTCTGTAGGGAGCTACGAGGCGAAGGGCGACAACTCGGAATAAATGGTAAGTGCAAGATAGCAGAAACTTCCATTTTCAAAGTAGATACAAATCTTTTATAGTCACCGGGCATTCCCGGGACTGTGTAGCTACGATCTAAGTAGATGGAGCGAACTCAAAACAAAACAAAACAAAACAAAAAGAACTTCAAAGGTCGGAGTTTCCAGTCTGCGACGAACACAGACCGGTCTAGGTAGGGGAAGACCAGGCATACAGGAGTACCAGTGTAGAGGCGAATAGGTCCGGAGTAGAGAGAAAGAGGTCCGGACCACAAAGAGCAGGTCCGGAAGGAGCAAAGGAGGAGAGGGAGACTATGTAAAAAGCATGAAAAAGAGGGTGTACTCGAACAGAGACCCATAGGTCTCTACACCGCTCTACAACAAGCACACAAAGAAATGTCCAAACGGAGATGGACTGAAAGCTGGAGCAAGTCATCACGCTTCTCGCGTATGAAACAATACGATATGGATAAGCCCTCCAATCTTTTTCTGAAACTCATCTCGCCGCTATCAAAAACCCAAGCTTCACTACTGACAGGCCTTCGCACAGGCCATATCGCACTGAACGCCCATCTTCACCGCATACAAAGAGCGGACACCCTGACATGTCCACATTGCCCCACCATAAAACACCTCTTCCTGGAGTGCCCACAATATGCATGTGAACGCCAAGTACTGTGCAACAAGTTAGGCAGGAAGGCCAACAAAATCCCAATACTGTTAACATGCCCAAAGGCAAGCAAGGCACTACTAGCATTAGTGGAAGAAACGGGGCATTTACACTGTGTAGATGTCGACGGGGGTGACATGGTATGTGCGATGGGTTTGTCCAAGGGGTCCCTGGAAGGTGTGCAGGAGGAGAGGAGGGCTGTCCAGTCGTCTGCGACGACTAGGAGAATGGTCCGACATTGGTCCGGTATGGGGCGGACTGGAAATAGGGGGTTGGTCCGAGACTGAATGGGCAGGAAGGGCGACGACGAGAGGCGGAAAGTGACGAGGACAGGCGAGACAACGAGGGGGACGGGCGAGACGAGCAATATGAGTCGGATTTAGGAGTCGGCAGATCACGACACCTAATGGGAATGAGGTGGAGACGAGTAAGAGTGGACCAGATCGTTGGCGACGGTCACAACGATGGCGGAGACGAGAACGATGAGCTACGCAAGTGATCCAACGAGTGCGAGAGATGAAAGATAATCATATTCAAGTGCCCGAAGGTGGATATAAAGGTGCTCGGAAGTATCTGAGGGACTTTCTAACTACTCGAGAAGCAGGTCCGAAACGAGAAGGTATCTGCAAGACATACGGTGACAAAAGGAGAATGGTACGTAATCGGGGAAACGACACAAAAGAGGAAGTACATGGAACGGTATACGAAAGAACAGACATGGCCCAGCGGGAATCCGGTTGGTCCAATGGTCAGACTGACTTACCGTGCTCATGGACAAGGACAGGACAGGACGGACTGGACTTGGGAGCGATGGGATCAGTGTGCACGTGACAGGAAAGGGGCTATATCCCTACAGAGAGCCTGTGCTCTCTACAACGCTCCACATTCGGTGATTTAGCTAAACAGCCAAATGCAATGGATAACGCCCTTTTATACACAGCACATAATGAAAGCTAGCAAGAATAACATGGATATTGTACCATACCACTATTTTGTCTATGAGGGATCAGCAGGACTGGATGGAGGAAGAGCGACAGTAGGCAGCGGAGAGGGAGTGGTGGATTGAAGAAGATTACATGGATCACTGGATCGGTTGCGGGTTCCAAACATCAACACATCAAGCAATCCAGACAAGTTTTTCTCCCTTCGTGTCTGATACTCACTCTTTCGCATGCACTCACCCTCGTCTCGTCACACACACTCCATCATTCCCACCCGTACGACAGGCCCAAGGGCTCTAGTGCCTGCTATCTAAAACATTGCACATTATCGCCTTGCTACATGACAAGTACCAGACAAGCACTACAGGGAGGTCTATGGTGTCTAAAACGGCCGGTGGGAACGGCGAATCAGATGGCACAAACCATCTCGGGGCATTCACATAGATGGTAAATGTAAGGGGCAGGGGCCCCAGCTTAGTTAGACTGTCCTCATAGAGCACGTATGCTCCACACAGGACAATAATTGATTAAAACAAAAACAAAAACAAAAACAAAAAAGTGGGATAGCAGTTCCAGGAGAGGAGCCAGAGCATAGTGCTGTCTTTCACCAGGAGAGGTCATGTTAACCATCCACAAGGCAATGTCATGTCGGCACAGAAGAGCTATCAAGCCAGTATCTAAATAAATAAATAAAACTGGTTACTAGCCTTGATATGACGTTCATCAGTAGCTTTAAAAAAGTCATGACACTCTTGCAGTGTAGCAGCAGGAAGCTGCATGCCAGGAAGAACACTATCTGTATGAAGGCAACCTAAATCCTATCTTGACTATAAGGAGGGGAGGATGGAGGATGGAGGGAATCCAACCAGAACATCTTGAGACTGGCTTGTTCGGTTGCTGCATTCAAGTATTTATACTACAAGTACATGCACACAGACCAGCTTAGGGCAGGTCTGAATAAGCTATGCTATCTATATATGGTAAGTGTGCAACTAGTGCTACGAAGATAAAAGTACAGGTCACGTGACATCAAAAAAAGAGAACAATAATGCTGATGTAGTCAGTCATGTGATGAAAAAGAAAGGATTGTAACACTATATCACTAGCTTGTCGAGTCCCCTTAACCTCATGACCAGATCTTCAGCCTGCTTGACCTTTTCAGGTGAAATAAAAACAGATGTAGAATGATGATGATATTCTGGGTCTTTTACATAATGTCTTCTTTTTGTGGGAAGCAAGCATCTAAGCACACAATGCAATCTGCTCTGAACCACACAATCCTCAATGTTAGTATATATATACATGTATGAGGTGGTGGTGGGTACTCACACAGCAGACTCATCATGGCATGTATGACCACAAATACTAGGAGAGAGGATCAACAGTTAAGATATCACCTTGCGTGAGGGAAACCACATCATCCACATGCTTGGATACTAACTGATAAAGTATATTAATAGAGAGCATTGCCATAGCAACATCTTAACTCATTCTATAAACAACTCAAGGTTTTCACTATGAAATTGGATACTGTTAGTGTGCCATTGATGAGACACTGATGCATTCAAGTTGATGTACCTTGATTGCTGAATAGGTTCATTTTGCTGTATCTATTAATAACTCTAACATTATTGGATATATGATGGCTTATCTCTTGTATCTGATACATTTTAAGTTTACAAGTGATAGCTTTCATTGGTTTCAGATCCTCTGCCTTGAATACAAAGTTGATCTGGTTGATCAGTACATGGATTCTATTGCTTCTTTGTTATACAAGAAATCACTTTGAGAGTTTTACAGGAGATTACTTTGAAAGGAATTGGACCAGAGCATCTGATCATACACCTTGCTCACTGAGACTTTCCAGACAGACCAAATATAACCTTCTGAAAAAAGCATATATGTTCTTTTTCTTATTGCTTCAAACTCCAGATGTTTATCAGCAGTGTACCATGGCAGAATTGTGATATTTTCGGACCTGTACTTGTGTACTGCTTCAATGAGCTTTATCAAATAATAGATAATGAGCTTCAAAATATATCAAATCACTTACCCATCCACAAATAATAGCTGCTGTGGAATATGTCATTTCTGACAAAGCCAAAACAGATCCACCAGTGGCATTAGTGGATAGATCAATAGTTTCTGCCAAGATATGTTCTGAAATGGTATTTGAAACAGTGTACACCATAGTCCTACACATCTCCTTGCATATACTTTTGCATGCAGCCTCAATTAAGGCACAACAAGCATCAGCCTGAACTTTCTTCTCAGAGGGCTTTACAAAGCAGAGTTGTTGAATAATGCAGAATCAGCATAAATAGATTTTTATCATTTACTATGAACTCAGAATATAAATATATTACTCACTAGAAACAGAAAAATGAATTGGAGCCACCACTGGTTTAAGGCTAGCCTGAGTACTCATGTAAATCTCTAGAGCCTAATTGAGGACCAAGAACTGTAGCTGTGGCAACCTGAGCCACATCTGAGGTTGCCAGTGATGTGGTATGGTAAATGTGTTGCAACTAGAGCCACATGAAGAGGCAATTCAGACACCTTCCGTGTCATGCCATGGCTGACCATCAAATTCTCTTGAGAGAGTGATGACTCAGACATCAGGCCGTGATGCAGACTTGTCATCTCAGTGAACCACAGTCACATAGTAGTGTTGCGATCACATTGCAAGAAGCACTTCAGGTGACCCCTCTGAGGGGACTAGAAAAATGGTAGCTAATAGCCTATTTGATTATTCCACACCTAAAATGACCTATTGGCAGTATGTATTTTATGTCATCTAGAACCATTATGTAAACAGGCACCCAATCTGTAGGAATCCCATAATATATATAGATCTCAAATGATAGTTTGTTTTATTTTGGTAGATTTGTTGTCAGCAATGTGGAAAATATGGGACTCCCATGATTGTGTAAGGATATGTAATTTTGCCCAATGTGATTTGATTCAGTAAACCAAAAAGGAAGAGATAAAAATGGTAATCTCACAATTATGTAGGATTATGGTATATGTGCAAATGTGGTTTAGGACAATTTTAGCTATGTATATCAGCACTTAATTTTTTTTTCCTGATGCTTATCGCTGATATCACCGTGGAACCCTGTTCAAAGTGTTGATCCAGGTTGGTTGATGCCTGCCTTGCAGTGCTCTTTTAAGCCTGTTTCAGCACATTTCTCATAGGTGCGCCATACACTGCAGAAAAATAAGTCACTAGTCACTGCATGTGATAAATTCTTTAAAATTTAGTCTTGAACTCAGGCTCCTGCTGTTCCATCAATTTCATTCCCTTTGAGCAGCTTCGGCACTCAACACATGCTGGAGGGTTCTGGCATGTGGCCAGCTGTTTGTATGTTTTCCCCTACTTTATGTTCTTTTCTTCTTGAGTCTGTTACCAGAGTTCACGCAGGGTCAGTTGAATCACACCTTGTGCACGTGCTTTGCTTCACACCTCATATGACAAAAAATTCTAGGATTTGTTTGGTCCCAAAAAGCTTGAGGTGTTTTTTAAATCTGGCTGACTTGCCATTTGATCTCTTTCATAGGAACTTGGACCAAACTGGCCAGTTCAATGGGGTAAGGGCTTTCTATGATGTATTATAAAATAATGATTTGATAAAACATGTCAGGAAGAAATTAACATTGTCATAAGACATAAATCTCCAAACAAAGGACCTCTCTGTATATGGGTGTTGGTTAATTTCGCTCCCTTTTTGTAATTCCTGTACTATTTCATACTGCCCACCCTGGATGTCATTCTGATACATGCTGATTAATTTTGTTTCTTCTTGCAATCTGTCAATAGACTCAGATATGATTTAGTGAGCGCAAGGTTCTTGGTAGGTGTCAACATGGTAAAACATGTGCCAAACACACTGAATTGGATGGTCTATAATAACATAAATTATGATTTGCAACAGATTGTGATTTCAACACCCACCTTGGTCTATGACCATGTCACGTTCAAGATTTGTGTGTCTGCAAACAGCTGAGGAGCAAGTTGTCAAACCGAGCATAGCAAAAGTAAGAACTTAACTTACGAGGGCAGCCATCTCCTTCTCATTCTCGGGATAATATCCTAAAAAGCAATCAAGACTATGTGACACTTGCTGAACAGACAGCTCACCGGCCTCCAGCTCTAGCCCCTCCTCCTCATACTTGATCACTAACTCAATAATGATTTCCCTGCAGAGAGTGCCTGGAGCCACATCCATTCAAGCTCACACAAATGATTAAAAATTATTCAATAGGTCTATTCTGTGGCCAAGGATACTATGCAGCTCCACGTCCTCAAATGAGCCAAACGGGCTACCGGTCAATGGCTGGGTGAAGACATTCCTCTTAGCCAAGTGTGGGCATTTGCACATCTGATTCCTCACTTTGGTCCAAGTGCAGATTTCTGGCTGACGGCTTATAATTTATTTGAGCACTACCAAATTTTATCTCGATAAATACTTTGACAAGAATACATAGCATGCACTAAGTTAGATTATTATGATCGATCTCACTACTGATCTGCTGATTATGATCTTATTTCAGCTTGCCCTTCCCCCATATACTATATCCTCATCGATTTCATTTCTTTGGCTCTCTGGCACACAAGTATGTTCTGTAAGTTGAAACAAATTTGTTGTGAATTTTGAACAATAACAGATAGTAAATGTCATGCCACAGAATTTGGACGAGGGATTCAGACTGCCTAAGAATTCTACTATAGATGCTGTATACAAAATATTTATATGCACTCTTCCAGCTGACATTGTATGCTGATGGGCTCGAGATGGCTCACGATGAGCTTCTCGAGCAACCACACTACCATGACACAGACCTGAGTCACAGTTAGTTCAAGTTCATTATACCATTGTGTATCCATTAGCACCAGGCAGGGTCAAATACAATTTGGTCGTTGTAGTTTCAACATACAAAAGACATGGTATTTGCTAGTATATGGACAAAGGTAGAATTGGTCACAAAGTAATAATCCTACATTGTCCGCTCTCCATGCTGATGGTGTTAAATGCCCCAGGTTGCAATGCCTATGTACCAAAATTCAGATACCATTTCATGAAATAAAATTTCTACATTGATCTGTGTCCTCTGTTCAAGCCAGCTCCATACATGCGTGCCCGTGCTTGCCATTGGCAGTGCTCTTACTACCCAATAGAACTTCCTGCACAGACGTTGAGGTGCTTTACATACTGCATGCTAGGCAATGGGTTAATTCAATGACAGGTTGTCAAGACTACTCAGTAGTTTATATCCAACTAAAAATGCGCCTCACCATGCCAGTGTTTCCATCACCACTAACAAGTTAGTAACAACTTTCTGGCTATGTGTTTGAAGTTGTCTCACGCGAAGACTTGAAGTTCCATCATCCCTCTTTTTGACATCATACATCATGTTTGATCCCTTCTGATTCTTGAGACCAGTTTATTCATTCACATCCTCACAGAAATTGAAAGCCCCTATCAGTCTCTCCGCCCCTTTACATTGATCCAACTCATACTATGAGTCATACAGTGCATGCTCCTTCCATTGGGATGTAAGCTCATAAAGGTAGACAGTTCTTCATACAAACATCCCCACCCAAACACCACATAGGCACTTGGCAATCCTCCCCAGCATCTCTTCCCATTGCTTGCTTGTATTTCTTTCAATCCCTCAACTCCTCAATGCCACAGCACCCACATACAACCCATATCATATATGGTCCTCAACAGTCTTTTGTTTCGTGGCATTGGTGTCGTATGCCTTCCTTGTCCGCCCACACCTTTCAAGTCTGTTGGATCTCATAGCCTTGGTCTTCATACTTTTGATAACAATTGTATGACAATACAGGAAAGAATGAGTCAGTGACAAATCAAACATATATTCAGATAAACTGATCATAACCCTCAATAGTATTTGTAAAATAAATAAGTTAGTATATATAAGTCACATTGGCACTGAGTCATTTTTATTTTGTGTGGTGAGTGATGAGTGGTCAGTGGTTGAGGAGAGATGATAGTGATTTGGGAAAGTGTGTGTGTAGGATTAAAAATTAAACAAGATAAACCACACATATAAGATGTATGGACTTGGTCTAGTTCCAAGTCCAAACCACTTTTCCACCTTTCTATGATGACTCTATTGTGTATTGCTACTTGTCACTCAATGCAAGTTCTAATCATAATGGGCTGTTGCTGTGTAACAACAGCTACTGTCACCACAGAAAAAGTAGAGTCCCCTTTGTTTTTTTTTTCTCCTCAAGTACTGCATCTGATAGTACTTCACTTTTTGGAATAGCCAGAAATCCAAGCAAACTCACAGATGTTTAACTTAGGAGATGACTGGCAAGATGCTGGCAATTGGCAGGATTACTTTCAGTAGAATCAACAGAATCGGCACTGAGGCTGAAGCCTAGGATTTTATGTTGTTGGTCTTGGTGGCAGTGTCAGGAAGGTCAAAAGTTCCTGGGGGAAATGGAATGTTGAAGAGAATTTCAGCATCTACCTTGCTATCTAGGGCCCAGCACTAAAACTGAAGCTTGCACCCGATCAACCTAATGAGTAATGTCAACCATGTAATTGTGGATGGTGAGTTTTTGTATTGTCAGTGCTCTACATTATGGTGTGACCACATAGGGCCTAATGAACAACTCTACTCATAGCTCTCATATACTGTACACACAAAACAAAGAAGGAAATGTGCTCCTCTGATCACCACTGGATGACTATACATTGTAACTGGCATAACCCAATGTGCCTAAATTAAAAGGATTATTGTATGAACTTGGTGTACAATTTTTTACAGTCATCTTGAGCCTCAAGGCTGGTTGTGGCCCAGCATAGTGGATGGTAACTTCCTTGGGACTTTCAAAGCCACCCTGAGGCCTTGTGATCATAAAACATTGTCAACCATAGAGGAATTCCGACAGACAGTCTTGAACAATTCAAACAAGTTACTGGAATGTATATACTTCCGAGAGCATCATTGATAAGAGAATCAAGTTTCTTAGGTGAGAGATGGGATTGAGGAGAGAGTGCTTCTAGAAGTGCTTTAGAGCACTAGAACTGCTGGGAAGTCAATCTGATATGAAGCCTTTTCTCTAGAAAGCGAGTTCCCAAAAGGACAGACAAGAAAAAAAGAAAGCAATTTGATAATCTTGAGGACTCAAATGACCGGGGCAACAACAAAAGCTTTTAACACTGTGAAAACACACACAACTGTGGGAAAAGTAATCACAACTCGAAGAAAAGAAGTGTAGAAGTGTATAGAGCAACCACAAGGGTCTAGATAAATTCTATGTGACAGCTTTTGTCTGCAGGGGTGTCATTGGTATCTTCGTCTTCTGGTTCAATGAGAGGAAGACAGGGTACATGGAAGGTTTCCCAAACAGCGAGTTATGAGTCGGGGAAAGCAATGCTAGGCAAATGAGGATCTCACAAAGAGTTGCATCAATCTGGTCTGTAAAGAAAATCTTCTTGGCAGGTTGTGTCAGGAGCACAACTTTCTGGTGGGGGATGGTGCACGCAGGCGCTAACTGTTTCCCAACAATAGAATGAGTAATTATTACTCGCGGATTGTTTATGTTATATCATGCGCAACCTAGATACCAATTACGCTCAGTCTAAAGCATGTGCTGACCCACTATGCACAGTGTAGGAGGTGATACTATTAGAAGCGGATAGCCGTGTCCTCTCGTAATCCGTGAACGGTGACCTGATCAAGGGTTCTCTATTTACTTCTGATAGGAAGGTTCTCCCTTATGTCTGGGATCTGACAATAACACAGCGGTGAGGATAAAGTGTTTGCACATGTACTGGTGCAGGTGAGGTGAGATAGTAGAAGTAGTCTTGTTCTTATGAAGGCAACCTAAATCCTAACGGACTATGGCACCTCGACCAAACCAGACTGGATCCTCAAAGATGCTACATTTTTTTCTCATGGCCAACACAAACAAAACCTTGCCTGTGCCAGAGATTATCTTTTGCATCTTCCATGGTTCTAATGAGTCTCTGTTTCCTCTTTCAGCCACAACTTAGTATATCATCATGTTCTCACATATGACAAACACTGCTTAAAAGCCATGCTTGATAGTGGCAGTATCCACCTGTACGGCCATCAGTCAACATATATAGCAATGAGAAAAAGGTCCTTACAACATCGTAGTGGATGGCGTGGAAGTTGTTGGTCTGCTGTGCCATAGTGCATCCATGTCACTTTGTCTGCTCCACGAGTTTGAAGTCTTCTAAAATATCCTTCCAAGTGTTACTTTTGTGAGTGATGAAACCGCTTGTAGCCATCATGGGCTGATCACAGTAGGCCAAGCTTTGGTAGAGTATATTAGCACAGATCCATGATAAATACCACTGAATAAACAAACCTGGACTAGCCGCTAGAGAATCAAGACAAGCACACTCTGCTTCCTCATTCACCTTGAAATAGGTTTGATATATTATATGTTCTAGTGATTTGAAATGTTGATAATGCAACTAATGTTTTTATGCCAAGTCTCAGCAACTTGTTGGTGAGTCATTTGGGTCTGCACTGCAACTCTACTGAGTACAGCCTTGAGTTCTTGATACCCATCCTCCAAGATCCTGTTGGTTTGGCTCAAACATTATCCACTGGTAGGTGTAGAAGATAGAAGAATGGGTTGAAGTCCACAGGGAGATCATTTTCAGATGAAGGTTCATGCACACCTAGTTTTGTATTCAGCTTTTAGAGAATATTGGTCTAAAATATTACTATGAATTAGTTGTCATATATATATATTGCCATGATGAGTAGCATATTTTTTGCCACTTAATTTGAAGCCTGGATTGGCAGATGTAGCAGTTCAGGAGTACTTTTCTGACTATAAATTAGTTGACATATATTTTTTGCCTTTGATGTATAGCAAATTTCTTTATTTGTTACTTACTTCAAGTTTGAAACCTGGGGGTTCAGTACCTTTGGGATTTTAATTAATCATATGTCTGCAAGTTCTACTTTGTCATCACTTAACTAGTCTTGTATATATGCTACAAACTGGCATATATTGTTCCTTGATGCATGAAAATTTTCTTTGTTTGTCACTCAATTTGAAGTTTAGTGATAGTCCATCATAATCCCACACTCTTGGTGTTGCTTTATTGTACACTTGCTTACTTACCTTTTTCATCTGGTACTTGCTCCAAGTACAGCTCCAATGGACCATGTCTATGCTTTTGTTACCTTAAGGTTACCACCTAATCAGGATGCTGAGTGGAAATGGAGCCACCACAATAAAAGACCATAATGATGATTTTCAAACTCACATGCAGATAATATGTTCCAGAAGTGTTAAAAGGACAGTGACTGGGTTGGTTCACATAGCACAATTTCATCAGCCAATCTATTATTTGCTTAAGTACTATCATAACCATTAATTATCATATGACTAAATCAGGAGAATCACTTGATCTTAAGAGTTAACACATTAAAGAAGTTGTACCAAGGATACAGACTTCTCTGGTGTGCAATTTACAATTCCTCTTAGTGCATGGAAATACCTTCAGCCCACATGCATACATTAAATGTTCTGACTCCACCACAAAAGAAAAAGGAAAAACATTGGTTCCACATCACCATTCCTTTCAAGTTTAAGAAAGCAAGAAATGCTAGCAGAACACAAGATGTATTTCATAAATATATTCTTGAACCAGATTTAATAACTTCCACTGCATCAGAATGAATGGAATTGATATGGAGCCTACACAACATTCTGCATAAGGATCCGCTTCATTGCTTCACCTTGGGGATTACAATTGAGGACATGGACATGAGAATTTAAACCAATCAATTTCACTACAGTACATGATGAGCTCCATTAAATGATAGCCTTTAGTCCATTATCAATTTCTTTTACACAGTACACTCATAATGAACAGGGAATGATACATTTTATGATTGTTGGGATGACAAGTCGGACCTACCAGTTTGTGCCAGAAGACACTGAAGAAATATTAAATCCTCCATTCTTCTGTATGAATCTCCTCCATGACCCTGAGTCTCAATGGTGGAGTGCTATATGGATTCTATTTTACCACACTGACACCAATGTGAACTTATACCCAGCCGAGCCCTTGATCAGCAGCAACAGTTGTATTATAAGGTGTTCCCTCTTACATTCAATACAGAACTGTCTCAACTTCTCCAAGTTAAGACATGTGCTTTTGCAAGCCTACAACATACTTTTGGACATGTACAGAGATCAATGTAGACCTGTCTTCGACCATGCACACTCTCTCCATGACTTCTATCAGAAAGCAAGGAAAACATATCAAAACATTTCAGTCAATGATGACCTTCTGGAAGAAGGCTACCGGACGATGTTGACATGCTGCTCTGATGTCATGTAGAAGTTAGAGGAGTTGCAGACTGATGTCTTTTTACAACCTCTACATGGTGATAACCAAGCTATCTTCATGGCATCAAACTCTGTCATTGAAAAGCATAGCAAACATGTCAATATTCAATGGCATGCAATCAGGATTTCATACATGAGAAGAAGATCAAATTGTTCTTTGTTAAAGGAGCTGTAAATCCAGCTGATATGCTTACAAAGAATCTTGGTCATATCAAACTCAATAAATTCCACAAGGACGTTGGACTGATATTCTATGACAACACATAAAGTGGAATACTATAGATTACATAAGCAGATCTGCAGAAGCCAAAAATAGCTTGTGGCTGCTTTGGAATTAAATTGAAATGACCACTTTCCAGATTGCAAAGCCATTTTTTAACCATTTTTCTCATCCAGATTTGGTTAGATTGATTAGATTGTAAGACCATTAGAATCACAAAAATAGTGGCTACAGCTTTTATAGGCATCCTGAAAAGGAATAATGACTTGCCTTTTTTTGGATCAAATTTTTGCTGTATTGAATATAGCCCCTGTTTCTTGACAGAGGTCATCCCCCTATGTGACTGGGCATTACAAATGACAGCAATTTCCATTGGTCACCTAAATTTGAGCCAATTATAATGTCATTCCATCCATAACTGACCATGATATGACTAATATTGACTTCCATGTCAATATATTGTCATAAATATCACAACTCACCCAAATAAAATTGTGAAAATATAAACAAATCAGGGATAATCCTCATATGTACTCCTAAATAGAGGACAATAGAGACTACCTCCAAAGATCAGTCTTGACTGGTTTTCTTTGTCAAAAGACCAAGACTGAACCAAATGAAATCTAGGAAGACCGGACCACTCAGGTCTGGTCTGGTTACAAATCAGTTTTTTATCAGTCTTGGGACCGGACTTTCAAACACTACAACCCCTCTTCCTCACCAGATCGCTCTGCACATTGCCTCTGTGGTGAACCCACCATTGATGAAGATCACTAACGCAAATTCCATCAATTGTTTGGGAAACTGGATGCATTGTGTTACTTTTTTAGACTCTATTTGCAGCAAGAAATGTGGTATGTTGATCAGCATAGACCATGAAACTCAATTTGCTACAGTACACCTCCCAGAGGATCTTGAACACAAACTTTCCCTTTCCTCGCTACACCGCCTCTTTCATGTTGGTGATCATGTGCATGTAATTGCTGACCCTTCCAGTGACTCTGGAAATATCCATTATTATGATATAAGTCACTTTGGATTGATTTATGCAATGGATATTTTAGAGGACAATGTAAAGATCCTAAGGGCCCTGCGTGGATCTAGGAGGAGAATCCTGCTAGTCCAGGGCTGTGAAAGGAAAGGGGTGAGCGATTGTTCGCTCCTAAAGGGATTCTTTGAAAAAGGGGGAAGTCCTAAAGAAGTCCGGGTGACTAGTCCTGAAGGGCCGGTGGTAGTCCGGTAAGCTCAAGGGTGAGCAAGGCAAAGGACTGGTAGTCCGGTTCGCTGTCGGTGAGGAGGTAGATACGCGGAACGGGCGGGGAGTCGTTGGAAGTTGTCATCGAAGGGAGAAGGCGTTGGTCGGTCGGTCGGTCGGTAATGTCACTCGTTTAGTGGCAGTGAGCTGAAGGAAGCTACATTTCTACTACGGGGTACATCTGTTTTATAGTCCGGGCATTCCCGAGACTTCTAAGGTATGTGGTTACAAGAAGAGACGGAGATGCGATGGAATGCAGTCTTAGATCGACCCAGGTACAGAAAAGAAGTGGTAGAAGTAATGGGCCGAGGCCCTTCGGAACCGGTAGTGAAGAAAAGAAGAAAAGTAGAAAAGTAGAAAAGTAGAGGAAGCAACAACAGACTACGCATGTCTGGTATAGTCTGAGATGTCGGACAACCGGTCTTAGTCGAGCTGGGGGGAAGAAAGGACCGGTCTTCGAATAGATGATCCTGGAGGTCCGTTGGACATACGAGGCTGTGAAAGATCGCGAAAAGCGAGGATATAAACCTAGAGCCATAAGGATCTCTACAATGACATAACCATCCGTGATTCAGCAGATAGCCACTGAGTAGGATATTGTGGTGGTGGAAATATTACATTACTCATTCATTCTTTGCTACATTTTCGAGTTCCAGGATACCTATTGGAATCCTATGTACTAGACTAGGCAGTTCATCCCCCATTTGGCGAGGTAAAGTGGAATGATGAGTGAGAGGAGGAAAAGTATTGATGGAAGGACCAATGTGGGACTTACTTTAGGCATTGCTGTTGATGGTGGTGAATATGTACTCTCTTACTTATATCATATGATCCCAATTTGCTCATCGGTAGAATATAATAAACAATGAAATTAAAATTATTAGGTGCATCTGGCAACAATAACAATATCTGGCGTGATCAAGTGCACTGCTCAATTGCCATCCACAATCAAAATGACATTCCCGATGACCCCATGCAGTAGAATTTTCGGCAAATGACCGGCTAGCCAATGTGCCTTGAAATCGCCGCAAATGACCGGCCAGCCAACATCGGCTGATGGAGTGAAGGTCTCGGTGATCCACAGAGCAGCCAATTCAACTTTAACTCGGCATGTTGCCGATCAGCCCATTAGCTACATATTCATGCATACCGGAAATGACTGATGGGCCAATGACTGCAACTGGGCATGTTGCCGATCAGCCGATTGGCTGCATATTCCTGCATGCCGGAAATGACTGATGGGCCAATGACTGCAACTGGGCATGTTGCCGATCAGCCGATCAGCTGCATATTCCTGCATGGCGCAGATGACTGATCGGCCAATGGACACAATCCGGCATATTTCCGTTGGGCTCATCAGCTATCCACTGGTCGGCCAATGAACTCAATCTAGCATCTTGCCGTTGGGCTCATCAGCTATCCACTGGTCGGCCAATGAGCTCAATCCACTGGCAGCATCTTGCCGTTGGGCTCATCAGCTATCGACTAGTCACAATTCGCCATCTTGCCATTGGGCTCATCAGCTATCCACTGGTCGGCCAATGGACACAATTCGGCATCTTGCTGTTGGGCTCATTAGCTATCCCTTCGCACCATCCCTGGTCAGTTCTACGTTCCCTACGAAGAAGACTGTTTACAACATAACATTTTAATATATAACATGATCTAGTTTGTCTATCACTAATCAGAAGACTTTACCGCACCATGATGCTTAGCAGCATTCGCAAAGCATATGAAGAAGGGACATCAATTTCATTGGGGCATGCTACATAGATACTTTATAGATACTTGAACAAGGCTCGGCGAAACTTCCTCACTCATGCTGTGACAGCACAGGAGTGGCTGCCGACCATCTCGGCGGGCGAACAAGCTGATAGTATGGTACAGCGAAGCTTTGCCTTCCATGTAAGGAACCGGAACAATCACAGATTTGTCGTTGTCCTCCGGCGAACTAAAGCTGGTTGATCAAGATGAACTTGAATGCATGTCCTGCCAGATAGTCACTCTCCCTGAGCGGCGTATCTTCGGTTTAAAGTGATACATCTACAAGGATGGATTGCGACGAGCCTCGCGGTGTTCAAGTAGAAAGGTGACGGATACCCTTGTATACTGAGTACTGTCTCGACAAGGCTGGCATCATGCAATATCAATCACTAGCCTCCTCTGGCCTGTCGAATATCACTCCTTCGCCATCCAGCGGTATCCGAGTCACCGGCAAAACCGTCTTCCTAATCGATCCCCGGTATACGGACCTGTCATCGCCATCGCTCTAGCCAGCGGCGACATTGTGTCTAAGGACATCGACAATAATTTGTGTCCTTACGGTGTATTACTGATATTTCTGAGGTACCACTCGTTCAACGCTCTGGGCATGGTGAGGCGTTGGATTATTATGGATAATATCGCTGACCGTAATATTCGTACAGCAGTGTACATGTTTTCACGCACTCGGTCGCATCCCGTTCCAGGTGCCTCGAACTCGCTTACATTGACAATAATTCTAATGAACAATACATATTATTTCAGGACGTCACCTCTCATTCCTGCACACGTCTCATCAAAGCCCTCTCCGAAATTTCCAACTGTTCTCTGATTTGCCAAAGCGTCGTCTTGTCCCACATCACCTCGGTATATCTTGCACAGACATGCATCTTCTTTTCCAAAAGGGTCTCCAAGCTTTGCAGATATACCATCTCGCGATTCCAGTCGCCGATGATCTTGAGGACTTGAGATTCGCGGTCAAGAACTGTCCGCCAAGGTGAAGATCTTGCGTTGTCGACGGTATCTTCTTAAGGACGGTAAATAGTTGTTAAGATGCCATAAAATGTCACTCACCATGGTGTCCCACATGCCTTTCATCCTGCTTTTCCTGTTCAACCTCAACCTCAACC
>JBBPPQ010000185.1:0-21922 GCA_038092035.1 Leccinum disarticulatum
CGTGTTTGTGTCGTGTTCGTCGTTGTTCATTCAGGCCTCGTAGGCATCGCTTGGCACTGTCGAGCAGGCTTCCTCATCCTGGACTCTCCAGCGCAAAGTACGGTGCCAAGCGATGGAAGCTACCTGGGCAGAAGCAGAAGAAGAGCAGCGGCACCATCGAATAGCCACACCTTGTGGCGGGCGAAGGTTCCTCATCCACTAGGCCTTTATATCTACTACTCTCGACCATGATGTGAATATGTTAGATGCCAATGCAACCAATTTTTCCGCTTATTCATGGATTGCTAATATAGATGCAATGGCTCACATCACACATAATCGAGAGTCACTAAGGCCTGGATAAATGCTGGTGGAGCTGCTGCAGAAATGATGGCAATGAGGTATTGTTGAATCTCCTGCTAGTACAAGCTGTGGCAATGCAGAGAGAGCATCAGGAAATTCACACATTACTTATTTTGGCTTTGGCACACTTATGGCATTTTCACAAGCAAGCCAATTAAATGATCACACCTAAGCAGTGTGTCGTCATCTTCGTCACCCCGTCTCGTCCCATTCTCCCCGTCCCCGTTCCCATTTTCGTCTTCATCTTCTTCATCGTCATCGTTCCGTCCTGTTCCCCCCGTTCCCGAGAAGTCGTCGTTGTCATCGCCTATGCAGTGTGTCGTCATCTTCGTCGTCCCGTCTCGTCCCATTCTCCCTGTTCCCATTTTCATCTTCATCTTCTTCATCGTCATCGTTCCGTCCTGTTCCCCCTGTTCCTGAGAAGTCGTCATCGTCATCGCGTCGCAACGGAGGGAACGGGACGACAACGACACGCCGTGGCACCGATATGCCACGACATGACAAGGACAAGGATGATGACAACCTCTCAGGAACGAGGGGAACATGATAACGATGACCCTACTTTTTTTTTGCTTTTATGCTTAATTCTATCCAATGTCTATTTTGTGTTGACTCTCCAAGCATCTGGCAAGCGAGAATTAAGCAAATTCAAGGGAACCATAAGCAATGGAATTTGCTTAGACTGCTTATTTACTACCTGAGTACTAAGTGCAAAATAAGTAGTTATAAGTCCAAGTAAGGAATGTGTGGATTTCCTGATGAGGGGTTGAGGAACCAGAGCAGGAGAGCGAGAGAGGTCCTGGGAGTGTCCAAGGCATTAGTTAGCAGGGGTTTTTAGAGCAGCGTGTTGTCTTTGTGTTGTTCGTTCATTCATTTGTCATGCTTTGTCAAGGCATTGCTGGCATTATTAGGCAGTGTCTGCAGCCCTGGCTGATCCAATGTGTCCTGTAACCTGCTTCAGGTTGGAAATCCCACCTTTAAAATGTCTAAATCCTACCACCGGCTGGAGAATGGAGTAACAAAATTCAATCTCCTTGATCCCCACCAAGTTGAGACTCCATCGCAATTCATCATCATAGAATTTGCCATAGTATTGGTGCAATATCTCTGAAAGATACAAGGGTCAGACAATGGCCAATCCCACCAAAATGGCAGGTGCACCCCACTGAGTTGATATTGTTCACATGCTGATGATCAAAAAAGGCCTGGAAATCTGATAGATCTACCGTGATGGAGTTGAGTTGAGCTATTAATGTTGTTGATCCATGTCTGGGTTCGTGACGGAAGGAATTGCCGAACTGCTTATACAAAGCAGTAGTGAGATGGAAGATGCATACTCTGACACAAGCAAGCATACCAGCTTCTTGGGTGTCTGCAATATAAGCAGCAAGTATAGTGTAACAAAGGTGAAGATTTCCCTGAGAATCTAAGACTATCTGTCTGTGTTGGATTGCCTGTTTGAGTGGTTGAAGTATGAGATCCAGGCAACAATAGATGAGTCAATGGCTGAGAAGAGAACATATTCGGGTGGAAGGGTGTAGAAACTCGGCCACAGGAAGGAGAGCAGTGAGGAGGAATGCCTGACTTGACAATTTGTTTTGATACTTCATTTGAATGTTGGCCAGACTGGTCAGAAGTGGATGCGTGAGGAGACTTCCAGTTAGGTTCATGATATTGGTCTTGTTGGAGGATAAGATAACACCTAGTTGCACCAGCAGGCAACTGTAACTATATAGAGTGCTGAGAATCCAATGGTGCTATCAATGGACAATGTACCTGCATTTCCCATGCCCTGTCACCAGTCATCCATTCGCTCTATATGCGCTCCATCTGGAGGCTGTCATAAACCTTCATGGATGCCAGATCCAGTTTATCAGCCAGGAAAGGGTGATTCAGAAGCATTTTGATGCAGTCTACAGGATCCTAGTAATAGAGGCAAACAGCCGACGTGGTGGGATATTCAGGTTCAATGATTTGATATTTCCAGGTCAGTCCAGTGGGTAGGAGTTCAGCCAGGCCATGTAGCACTTTTGCCGTGCGAAATGATAAGGTAAATGCTACAACCTTTACAAAACCAGCGCAGAATTGTTAGAATGCAATCATTACATCACAGAGATCCCACACGAATCATTGACAAGGACAGATACTCATCAATCTTTTTCATACTCAGACCAGAACGTAACAGATAGCTTGTCATTAATCAATTGTCTCTGGAGGCAAACAAAAAAAACAAAATCACCAGGTTTTAACCGAACGTCCAGACCAGTTTCCATCATGCAGATTTCTCCTCTTTCGAAATCACCAATGGGAAGGACAAGGTATATTTGGCTGTCCATCTTGTCATGATGTGCCTTGGTGAGTGCATTCAAGTTGACAGTGACCATAGACTGGAAGGGGTAGACAGCAGGAACATGGTTACCTGGAAGAACATCTGCCATCATACTCAACTGGTGATACTCCTCTGGCAAACAGACCTCTATCTAAATCCACTAACCATAAGCTTACTTTCCAGATATTGAAGATGGTTCCTACCTCCCGTCATAAGTGTTCAAAGAGATCAGCATATACGGCTTGCAAGTCATGAAGTAGCCCAACTGGTCTCAGGCTTCTCGTGCCAGGTAAGGAATTAGTTGATAACAGTTCACTTTGGTGCCATCTTCTCGCTCTAACCAGTACGGGTGGGTGTCGGTAGGTGCTTCACCACCTTGTCACAATCAAATGATTAGATTCTTAAACTACCCAAAACTACAGAACTCATCCGCATTGCGTGTCGGTTATACCAAGAACAATCTATTGCAACAAATTTCAGAGTCTCTTTTGAAAACACTTTACTGTGTACATCTTCCAGTTTGGCGATCTCGGAGAGACAAGCATATAAGTTTGCATGTAACACTGAACATACTGCAGCAGGGAGCATTGTTGGGATGAAGGTTTGTAGCAAATTGTCCTTATCATATATCTTGATGCAAGAATTGTGGTAAATCAGCAGGTAGTTATCTTTCTTACATAGATGCACATACTTGGGGAAAGAAGTCATACAAACTCCAAGATAAGGTTGGAATGATTGTTATGCCCCACCAGGGTCAAACTCTCCAAGTTTATCAGCAAGATCTTGCTGATCCTGAATGAATTCAGCATTGGCAGCTGCAGTCCGCTCGCAGTCCATCTACTTAGGATTTTCCTTAACATCCTTAGATACTTGAGAACACCGGTTTCGGTGTGATTGTGATTGTATGTAGTGTCGATCTTGATTTGATCCACCATCTCTTGTGTAAGAGCAATGGCATCTGCACCTTGTTGACCCTGTAACAGTTGCAGTATGGGCTGCGAGGATGATACTGGACGCGATGGTAACACTTCATCAACATCAGTGAGTGGCAAACTGTATGGACAGAGTTGGAAGTTGGTGGATGTGAGCGTGTGGAATGTGAGCTCCTGGATGTTGCACGCATGAGAGTGGAAAGGATCAGTGGATGGATGTTCCCAAACTTGAAGTTCTGGGACACATCCCAGAAGGCGAAACTCGCTAGGAGCTGATTTTATATTGAAATACCAGTACAGAGGTGAAAATGTACTTCAAACACAGAGAATTGAAGCTTCAAGTCAGTATAATCAAATTCATGCATCAGGTGATGTTCTTCAAGAACCTGACGGGCAAAGATTGAAGACATTTGGAGGGGAAGAGCAGCGCACATCCTTCATATAGTTGGGATGATGGAGTCCTTTCACATAATGCAGTACAAAATAATTACAAATAGTTCTTTACTGTCAGTCAGATTAAATTGAAATGTACTCTAACTGGTATACATAACTGGTTTATACATTATATGGTATAACACGATACATCTTTCAATCAAATCACATTTTGAGATTACATGGTAGATACTTACATTGCTCGCTAATGACATGATTGTCTGGTTCCATGACTACATGCAGATACACTGCCTTGGAGAATGTATATCTAGTGAGATGGGATCTCTAGTTGTTATATTACCTTTTCACAGCTCTACAAGCTCTGTCAAAGCAAGGTAGTTCACTAGTATTATTACACTAAGATACTATTACATTACATTGAGTGTAAAAATGTTGTTCACCAATTACCATACTTGGTTGTGATTGTTAGCAACTACATGACCTTGGAGAATATATATCTAGTGAGATATGTTCTCTAGTTATAATACCACCTTTTCACAGCTCTACAAGCCCTGCCAAAGCAGGCTACTCTACTAGCATTGTTATACTAAGATACTGTTACATTACATTGAGTGTACAAATATTCTTTTATAAATGATAGCTACAGATTATCCTAAAGATGCCATCAGTCATTGCTGTCCCAGTGTTGTCGGGATATATCATGATGTAGCTCCTTGAAGTGCCAAGAAATAGAGGCTGTGCATGGCGCACACACGATTTAGTGATTCACCACGCGATTTCAAGTTCTTCTGCATGATTTGGCTGCAAGGATCATCCAATATGCAATTTTATTTGAATAGGTAGATACATAATGGTGTATAGTATGCTCTCGTCGCTGGGAGTGCACGATGGCCGCCACACGTTGTTGCATGTTTCTTCTCCGAGTCTGCTCTCCCTTACCCTTGCTGGCAGCGTGCCTCTGCTCATCTTGCTCTCTTCACTCCATTCAGCCTGGACCCTCACCCTCATCCTCATCTCGTCCTCGCATCTCTGCCATTGCGTCCTTGTCATGTCATCAGTCGATGACGTGCCGTTGTTGTTGCTGTCCTCACCCTCATTTTGCCTCGTGTCCCTGCCGTCGGGTCGATGTCAATGTTGTCATTGTCGTTGCTGCTGTTGCCGTGACACATCATCAATGTCACTGTTGCTCTTGCCGCCATTACTGTGATGTGTCATCAACAACGTTGTTGTCATTGTTGCCGTTGCCAGTGTGACATGTCCGAGTCTGCATCATCAATGTTGTGTTGCCTCGCCATGACCAGTTATCACTGTGGCTACTGTTGCCGTAATGCATCATCGGCATCGAGTGTGCTGAATCAGCTAGTAGTATAATTGATTTCATTTGGTCAAAAAAACTCATCAAAAATACAATATCTGCCCAACCTCATGAACAGCATTATGTATACGGTGAGCATACTCTGTCTGGTGTTCGTGCCATGCCCACTGCAGCAATTGCCTCAGGGTCAGTGGACAAGCCAAACAGGTAGCTATCATGATTCTTTTGAGCAGCAGCACTGAATTCGGGTGCAGATGCATCCATCTCTGAGGCCAGGTAAGCGATAGCGATAAACTTGTCACATATGATGTCAGCCTGCCAGTGGGCCAGAACATGAAGTTGTGAACTAGTAGTAGAGACACGGACGACACTTACTGCTTGAATATGTAGCTTATGACACCGTCCGCCTTCAAGTTGTAATCTGTGGATTCACCATTGTGGAAGACCTTGAGGGTCCTGTAAATTGACGTGAGCACTCCAACTCACGACAATCACCGGATGGAAAATGGTCTTACAGGTAACCCTGTATGCTGTGCATTTGGCAAAGGTCGGTGTCTGGCCTCGTCGACAGTCTACCTTGACTCATTAGGAAAAACCTCCCTGGGATAATTGCTGCAATAAGCAAAACTGATCAATCACAATTTCTTCAAAAATGACATCTGATACTAAAATGGTCATATCTCGGCCAGGTCTCCGCAGAATCACATGATATGTAATTCATATCAAAGCTACTTGTCCACACTACATCCAATACAGCCACCACTAAGTGCCCAATTCCCACGGTACAAATTTGCGAACCACATTCTTGGTCAGTGTCTGGTTAGGACTTGGTTAGGACTTGGTTAGGATTCCTGCCTTGTTAGTTCTGGTTAGTGCACCTCAAAAATGCTGTTTTAGCGCCTGGTTAGAATCCCTGCTTTGTTGGTTGGGGTTAGTGTGCCTGGACAAGCTTGGTTAGTGTCTGGTTAGGAGTCATGCCTGGTTATGACTGGTTAGTGTGCCTTGTCATGCTTAGTTAGTGTCTGGTTAGGGATTCCTGCCCGGTTATGCCTGGTTAGGATCCATGCTTTGTTAGTTGGGGTTAGTGTGCCTGGTCATGCTTGGTTAGTGTCTGGTTAGGATACATCATGCTTGGTCAGTTGGACTTAGAATTCCTGCTTTGTTATGTCTAGTTAGTGTGCCAGGTCCTGATTGGTTAGTATCTGGTTAGGGTTCCAGCATTGTTATGTCTGGGGAGTGTGCTTGGTCATGTATAGTTAGTGTCTGGTTAGTGTGCCTGGTCATCTGTAGCAAGATGTGTAGCCAAATGTGTCAAGCAATGTAGCAGAAAGACTGTCATTCTGTGCAGCAGTATAATACTGTTCTAATCAGGTCCCCATGAGTCTCTGGAAAAGTCCTTCAAAGACTGGAATGGCACACTGTTGAGTGCAATATTGTCAAGTTTAGTCTTTGGGACCAAACATCATGGACAGAGAAATAGACTTCTGTCATGAATCATTGCCAGCAGAACTCTATCAATGCTGGTCAGGTCGGAAGTGATATTGGCATAAATATTATGGTGTGCTTCTCTGGGTAATCAGCCGAATAGGTGAATATTCTAGGATAGACCGCAGCCCTGCGATAAATTCCATCAGCATACTTCAACACTATATCATGTTCGTATGCACATAGAAACTCTTCATCTAAAAGAGTATCCCAAACAGCATGCATAAGTTCTCGCCGACAATGCATCAGTAGATGCCGAGTCATTGTTTTTGTAAATTGGCCAATGACAGCAAGGAACTGCGTGATCATGTCTGGTAACTAACAAATGAATTACTAAGCAACAGAGTGGATTTCCAGATGCTAAACACTCACCGAAGGTATAAATGCAATGTGATGACAAGTGCCAGCAGAAGGCTGACTCAGCCCGTGTGTACTTTGACACATTTCTGAAGAACAGATAAAGTCTGTTCCACACATGGCCAGAGTCATGGCGTCTGATGAGAACATGATCACTGCAATGACTTTCTCAAGCTTGCAGTTGGGTTTGTTTGGTTGCTTCCGCAAGTCATTGTGAGCTTTCAATCATGCATCAGAAGTGTATAGTTCATCAAAAACACATCTCTCAGTACCATCCACTGGATCTTTTCAAAAGTGTTTGAATGGAAACAAATGAAAATACTTGGCATGTAGGCCAGAGAATGCAGATTTGATGACGCCAGCCAGAGGATGATAGAGTAAACTGCTGTTCGCGAATAATTAGTGATATAATCCAGAGGGATTTGGGACGTTGGTGGGAACTTCAATATTCACATCAACTTTCCACCAACTGTCAGAAGTATTAGCCAAGTTGCTTGATGGCACATCAAGAATTCTGAGTAGCAACATTGAAATTCAAGAGGTCTTCTGTTTTGAAGTCCTTGGCAAGGAGGACATCATGAACCAGACAACCAAACTCCTGCTAAGACTTTATGATGCTTCCAGAGTATCTTCTCCACTTCATGAGTCAGTAAATTGACATATTTGAAAACGGCCATGGGGAAGGAAGTTCACCATCAGACCTTGTTTCATCTGGAGGAGGGATTGTTGGTTCAGGTGGTTGGCGTCTTTTGTAAGTCAAAACATCTGGTGAGACAAATGCATCGGAGTGATATGATGGCTCCTGGAAGATTCCAAAAGAATTGAAAGCTGTATGAATGGTGTCACAGACAATGAGTATAACTCTTCAGATGATTGGTTGTGAAGGTAACTTGTTTGCTGCAGATATTTCTATGGGGGCAGGAGGCTAGGAGAACTCATCAAGGTATCATTTTGGTAACCGAGTGGTTCACCTTTGCGGTTGCCTATGAGGTATGAAATTTCTGCAGTGCATGCAGGGCCTAGTGGAGATACAAAAGAGCTGAGCATCAACAAGTCGGAGTTCAAGTTGGAAAGAGAAGGTGCCATGAAGATGCTGAAAGGAGAGAGGAGAGAGGAGCTTGGGAACTTGAACTTGAACTTGAAACAAGGGGAAAAAATTGGTATCCGGAGCCCAGAGATGCTGCCACTGGCAGCGAAGGGGATGAGCATGACCGTGACAGTGATGAACCAGCTACTAATGGAGAAATTGCCAGTGGTCTATTTGGCTGGTTTCAAAAGCAAACTGTTGAGCAGATTATCAAGGAGCTGGCGCAGAATTATGTGCTTACTGGCACAACTTCAGTACTCCCAGCCTGAGACTCAGATGTTGACTTTGATTTGACATGCCAGATCAGAATAGTGAAAATAGACAATGAACTGGGAACCTACTTGTGTGTATAACACATTTGAAGTAGTGACTCGGCAACTTCAAGTTGAAGGTGGTGGCAGTCTTAGTCGCGATCACACAGCCATGTGAATTGCTTAAGTCAAAGCCAAAGCCAAGGAAAAAAGTCGTTCTCAGACGCCAATTTTAGCATCACCCTACCTTTTTCTATCTCACTAGTTGACCTCAGGCTGAAACAATGTCCATGCAGCAGCTTCTTGCCATGTCCATCTCATCTGCTACTAACTCTCAAGGCAGCTCCATCGCTGGCAGCAGTGATGAGGGAGAGCAATTTGTTTAGAATTCCTTTATGGATATTCTAATTGCACAGTACAGTAGATACTAATCTAATGTGGAAGGGAAATTCTCTAGTAGAAAACTCACTAGGTATTCAAGATTGAAGAAGTTGCGAACTAGTTGAACTCGAGCGGATATTCAAGGAGGTAAGATGGATATCTGGTTCTTATATGGTTGCTATTAACATGATTCAGCTGCGAAAAGGCGGCGATGGCACTCGCGGCGACAATGCCGCTAACCTGAAGAAGGAATTCATGAACTGGCTCATTGATCTCTATGCCCCTATCCTCCCCCCAATTTTGCCTAGCTTGAAGTTTGACTATGGCTTGGATCACAATATTACTGGGGGAACTGGAATGATGCCAAGTATGTGTTTCAATTTCTGTGCACTTACTGCACTGATGATTGTCAGAGTACGGAAAAATATTTGTGAGTGTCACCCAGAATTTTTATGGCCAAGATTCCTCTACGACACGGGCTATCATTATAATCCCAACAACGTCGAGAAGGATCTATTCAGATCAATGTTGTTGTTGAAAGTATAGTCTTACTTCAGGCGTGTATATTGAATGGTCACATGTCAAGCATTCAAACTAATTTTTACCTCTCCTATTTCAGCTCACCAGGTCACCGCCGATGAAAATATCAGGACATGGAACACGCCCAGACACACTCGTCCATGAGCACCTGTTCTCCTGTCGCACCCCTCATTGGCATGTGTTCTGTCAAGCCACGAGCAATCACATACACTGCAGTACAGGTGATGTCCTAAGAAGCATGTGTTGAGTCATGACACTGACTCCAGGTAAACTACAGCTCTGTTTTGCATTGTCCAGTCTGACATCCTGGCATAGCATTGATGGTGATTTTGATGCCAGCGTATTTTACCAAAACATCATCGATTATTTCGAAGCTCCTCCGGGTCCACATGCTAAAACTCGAGTCCAGGAAATCTTTCTCTGGTGGGATAGGTCCGGGTCCACATGCTAAAACTCGAGTCCAGGAAATCTTTCTCTGGTGGGATAGGTATGTGGCCATGATTCGAATCTCAGTCCAAATACTAATGTTATGCAAACAGGAAAGCTTTTGGATTTCATGAGATATTCCTTGTGTGCCGGAAGCTATGAGATCATTATCTGTCACACGGTTGGTCAATCAGCGCTCTATTATCTGTCACACGGTTGGTCAATCAGCACTCTATTACCATGAGCATTCTCCATGGTGCGGCATGAAAAGTCAAGTAATTATATAAAATGGATGCAGAATTTATTTATGAGCCAGTCTTGCATTGCTCAATTCTTATGAACAGATTAGGAATACAACATAATTATTGTCAAGACTGTCAATAAATTATCAACCTGTATACATTGTATATTATCATTCAAAAAATGATGTATATGCCATATCTCTATCATAGCATATTGTATGGTATGAATAAGGCTAAGAATATAGTAATCCAATTCCATTCTGATATAATTAGAATAGTACTTGCATTCATACATAACATAGATTCTTTTTCACGACTTTGACAAGATTGTAAGAAATTGGCAATTCCACTGTCCTCTATATGACTTCACATGATTATTAGATTGTGATATAGTATTAGCAAAGATCACGATCTGAGTGGTTGAATTCTTATAATATTAGAACACTTGCAACATGTACATATCCATTCCCTTATCTTGTAAGCAAGATGTCTATCTCAAATAATATGGGTAAACATGAAAAATGTTTACAAAATTTGACAATTATACTGTCCTTGGCATTGGCAGTCTATATCATATAGTTACCAGATGGTATAATATGAGCAAAGACTAAAAGTTCAGTGGTAGATTCCATTACAAAACAACCAATTTCAATTGTGCTTGTAAAGTGCAATTTGCAGTCAAGATCAGCTCAAAAGATGATTAAAGATAGATTTCCACTTGTTATCAATGAGCTTTGACCTATATGTTCTTGTCCATATGGTAAGCATCTTAATGATAATAATAATTTAAATTGTTGCAAATACATCCTTTATAGTCACTTTATATGATATTATCATTTTTGATCAAATTCAGTGATGTACTTGTTTCAGAAAGAAGAGGTGTACCACTTAGACAGTTTAGACTACATTTCAATGTAATGTTTGTCATTATGCCGAGATTGGATCAGTGAGGGTGTAAATGGAATCCTAAGTGACTATGAAATGTGTCGGAATATCCCTGCAGTACATACATTTCATTGCTGAAGCAAGTATACCACTTAGAGTAGATAACAATGTAATGTCATGAAACTATAAATCAAAGTGCAATAATGTTGAGATAGTGGCGGGAGGGCTTGCATGGAACCCTAAGTGACTATCAAGGAACATATTCCATTACATACACTAAAGTCTTGGCTGAAACAAGTTTATTGCTTAGAGTATATAGTAGGTAGATTTCCCAAAACTATTACAATGTATAGTGATGCCGAGATAGCTTCAGCAAGGGCATATATATGTACTCAATTGACTGTCTGTCTTACATGATGAAATCACATTATATTACATACAGACCTATGCTGAAACAAGTTTATTACTTAGAGTAGAGAGTAGGCAGATTGGACAAAATTGAATCACAATGGGTAGTAATGCCAAGATAGCTTCGGCAAGTGCTTGCATACATGGTGAACTACCTGAGACTCTGACATGCCGAAATAACATTTCAGTACATAGAGTCCTTTGCCAGAAGAAGTTTATTCAATAGCTTTCAGTGTAAGTAGAGACTTGGGAGATTTCACAAAACTGACAGTTATGCCGAGATAGCTTCGGCAAGAACCTCTATATGCACTGAATGGACTATCTAACATGCCAAAATAAAGTTCCATTACATACAAGTCCTGAAACTTTGACATGCTGAAACAATATTACATTTTATATAGTCCTTGGAAACAAGTTTATTGCTCTAGTAGGTGGCAGATCTCACAAAACTACATTACAAAGTACAGTTATGCCGAGATAGCTTCGGTAAGGGCTCAGATATGTACTGAACTGACTGTCAGCACTGACCCCCCACAATCTAACCAAAATGCCACAGAGCCGCCCAATTAAGTGCGCACCCATGGTATTGAGGCCCATATTTATAACCCTGATGAAAACACACCAGAGACTTCTAGGAAGGAGCTATTTATGCTGGGAGGTTAAACTACGGTCTGGACATTTACATGCAGGCAAGGCCAGTTAAGGTCAATTTAGTTTTTATAATCTGGGTTACGCCAGCTCGTGTAAACACTACCTGCCCCATCCATTGGCCTGAGGTATTGATGCCAATGACCCCTCCCTCCCACAACTCTGGGGGGGTCTCCCAAGATACCAACGTGCTTAGTGAAGCTTTGAGCATTCTCCAACCAGGGTCCTGGTACCCTATACCCTTCTGGGTCCCCTAGGAGTCCATTACACGACCCTCTAAACTCCCACTTTGGGAAGGAATGGAGCTTGGCCAGATCATGCTACTGTCACACAATCTCCACAGATTTAACTCTGCAGGTGACGTCATCGCCCAGTCACAGGTAATGCTAACCAGGAGGTGGGCAGTACCACTGCACCACCAGCCCCCTGGCTGAGGAGGCTGTCAAGATGGATGACGCAGAATTTTATCTTACTACATGTTACTTTTGGGTAAAACTAGAGATCAGATTGGTGCCCAGCGGTAATGCTTCATGAAACACATACTCTCAGGCAACAAGTCATCTTGACCACACCAATGGATACGAAGATCGTGTTTTGTTGCAAACATATTCAATTCCATGGGCCACTCCTTTGACACACTTTGGCAGTGCGCTGGAGCTTCTTGGTGCATTCCACAATTGTATTACCAGTTTGTATTTCATTATGTGACATGTCCATTGCCTCAATGATGCACTGACATCTTTATAGCACATAAGCAAACAGCCTGTGATTACTCAATGGATGAAGACGGTACATGCAGTACCTTTTTCACCTTCCAAATCCTGCACCGAGACCCTTCCATCGACAATATGGGTCTTGTTCCTCAAGATCTTTTCACTTTACCTAAAGACCCTGACCATCCTGGCTGTTTGAAGGGCCAATTCCTTGACTGGGGGTTGGCTGCCATATATGTGTTGTCTCTGGAGGAAATCAAGTAGACCATTTGGAAAGAAAAGGGCTTGCCAAGGGATGTGCCAAGCGACGATTGTCTGCAGAACTCAGATCATCAGACATTTGATGAAGAGAGTGAGGTTGGCATTGATGCAGAGATGGCAGAAGGCTCTCATATTGACAACAATCCATTTAACATAATGGATGATAGCTTCAAGTTACCGTCCATCCAACTCCCCACCCTCAACCAGTGCAAGAACCTACTGATCCCAACAGTTGGACTGGCACATCCATACCAACATTTTTATGGTAAGTTCACGTAATCATACAACGGAAAATCTTCAAGAATACCTCCACCAGTCTCCACAAATTACCCATCAGATTTTCAAAGACATCTTGAAAAGGTAAATGATGAAGATCACAGCTGACCCTCTGCTCTCACCCATTGGCATCACCCAGACTGCACCACCAGATACCTATCTATGCATTCGGTGCTTAAATGGCCAGATGGCGATGACAGATGTGTAAGCGGTAGTTTATAAGCACTGTGACTCAGACAAAAGAAGAGAGTGTGTGTAGTACTATGTACAGTAGATACAGGAAGAGTGAAGCTAGGATGTGGTTGTCTCTGTGCTGTTGGGGTGAGCGAGCTGTGTAACCTGAAGAGTAGGAGCTGGCGACATGTCATGTGAGTGAAGCCCTGATAGTAGAAGCAGCGACTCATGGTGCAAATGGGTCTACTTGACTGGAGGGAGTGTGTAGCGACAAAGATTGTCAAGGAGGAGGAGTTCCTGCTGAAAGAAAGGCGCGAGGACACTGGGATGTCTGATGTAGATGGTGAATGATTTGCTTGACCATCTCCCCATGGTCTTAGCAACGTCAAACAGGATGCCTTTGAGGAGATGTGCCTTCTTAATGGCCTCGATGCGCTTACGACGTCGAAGGGGATGTCTTTGAGGAGATAGTGTAGTATACCTCTGATGTGGAGGCTGTGGCATTTTAAATCGGGCATGTCGGGGTTCTTAATGGCCTCAATATTCTTAACAACTTCCTTCTTTGATAAGGGCCACATGCCAGTGGAGTGTTTCCAGGTGAAGAGGTAGTAAGAAGAGGGGGCTTGCCGATTGGTTGATACAGAAATGGTTGTCGAGCGAGTTCTTGGGGTTCGTGAGGGAATTGTGGCTGTGCAGGGCGCAGTGGGTTTGTTCACCTCCAGGCAAGGTTTTAGTGCAAGGGAGAGAGAAGAAGATTACTGGGAGACCTTCGTGGTTTATTGTGAATGTAAGTGCAGCGAGAGATATGTATTGAGTAGAGTTATATATTTGGAGATGGCAGGGACTGTGATATAAAATCAGTGAGCTGACTCGTGCTTTTCATCCTCTGGAACCTGTTTACACCAATGTACACCAGGTTTCATACCCATCTGTGTCTGGCTGTCACTACTGGGTCAACTTCATTGACAACTACTCGAGGTATTGCTTTATGTTGCCTATCAAGCACACATCCGACATCTTTGATGCTTTTAAGATGTTCAGAGTGTTCGCTGAGACCCAGTCAAAGCGCAAGATAAAGGCACTGTGCAATGACAAAGGAGGCGAGTATATGAGCAATGCATTTGCGAATTTCACTACTCAGTGTGCTATTTTGCACCAGCACACTTCTCGAGCACGTCCTCGGCAGAATGGAGTTGCTGAATGTGCCAACAAACTGCTCTCTGATCATATTAACAGCATGCTGCATGAATCTGGTCTTTTGTACCATGATGCAAGCTCTTGCCAATGCTATCTGTGCATACATACAAACTATTGATTGTGGCTGATTGTGGCTGATTGTGGCTGCTAGTTGTTTGCCAGTATTTACAGCCACTAGACATAAGCCTCGGAGTCCTCTGTTCTGTTTCCCTTGGTTACTCACAGTGGACTCCAGAATGACCTAAAGTCCCTATTCAGTGGTTATCCCACTTCCACAAGCTTTCTGTGCTTGAACGACTCGACAACTATTTTTTGAACGAATTGACTGACAAATACGGTAATGCACCACCCCGATTGATGTGACCAACATGACAGTGACACCACAGCCATGCCAGAGTTGCCAATACCAGGCACAATCCTGGAAGACAGCTCTACTACTGATTATAATTGGCAATAATTCTGCCAGTGGAAATACATACATACACTCTGATAGGCTCTCTGAATACCTGAGGGCCTCATCCATCCAATGAGAGGGTAACACTGGGTTTAACCTGACTCCTGACTTGAACCCACTGAGGGCGAAGGTACCAGCACTGAGAAATATTACTTTAGGTATGTTTTAACTCTTTCTCCAATGGACTGGGACTTACTAGTTGGTAAAGACATGCCAGGATCTCAGTTTGAGACTGGCTTTCTGTTGTGCACCAGCATCAACTCTCTATCAGGTATAGCTTTACTTCATAATTTGTTTTTAGTGATAACCACTCACTATCATACTACTAGGTGACTTCTTTCCTCACTGGGATGTCTCATTCCAAAGCAGTGGCAGCCAGGCAGCCAAAGGCCCTCAGGCTAACTCTGGCTCTGGATTTAATGCAGGTGCATATCCAGAGGAGTTTATTGGAAGAGAATTTTGTGCCTATCTATTTGCACCGCGAGTAAAAGAGTCAAGTTCTAATGAAGCACACATAATGAGTAATTGAGAAATAAGAGAGACAAGTGGATGTGATGGCATCTATGGTCAGCCATCCTATAGCATTCGCCTGCAGAGTGGATTACTGCATTTTGTGGCAATTAGTATACTTGATGGTAATGAGGGAATGAGCCGGAATCATCATGGTGTTAAATCTACAAAATATATACTTTATTGTAGAGCAACTGTAAAGCTATTCGGAAACCATGTAAAAGGTTATATGAATGTTTAGAAAGGCCAAGAATGGGCTGTGAGTACTAAACCTTGGCAATGCAATGTCACAAGTGTTCAACGGGCCTTCACATTGGCACGGATATAGACTTGAGCGGACATCAAGTAGACATTACAACTATTTTCCATTGGCTTGCAAGTCTCTCAGAAGTCCATAATCAATTCTCAGAGGGAATGGTCTCATATGTTACTCAATACAAAATATACTTTACAGTTGATTTTATATTTTGTATTGACTACTTTATCATTAATGTCCTCCTAGTATTGAGTCTGTTTTGATTTTTCAGTCTTGTAACACAATGTAATGTTTTTGTACATGACATACAAAGAAAGGACTACCTTTGGTACATCATGAGTTTGAAGACATGCCAACCAAATGTGCAGCCAGTGAGTGAAACAATATCTTTACAAGCATGGAAAATAAATCTGACTTTGAAAAACATGTTATTATGAGTTCTCGTAGAAGAATATGTTTCTGGAATGTAGAATGACAGTTTTGCATACTGTTTGTATTTCAAGCATGTATGATACTAATAACTGATGTTCTTTTATTCTCCAATGGAATGTTCTATCCACAGTAAGACTCATCACATGTGCAGTAGTATACAATCTTTGCATATGTATGGGTATAGATTAATGATATGCATTATGGTCTTCTGCTTTTATCAATAGAATCACCATATCCTACCACTTTGAACACTGTGATATGCATTGTGGAGCTCATGATGACATGTTTTCAAATTCTCCAATGTTTGCAATTTATTTCCACACTTTGAAAATGCTTGTTTAATTGTTCCTGACTTCAATTTCAGCTGGAACATTGTATCAATATCTGTTAGTCTATGCGGCAAGTCTTTCCATTGGATCAGGTACATGCATTTGTTAAGGGAGCCTGTGTGGTCTATGATCCGAAATATATCATATTCTTCTTCACCTTCTATAAGGTCCGGAGGTGGAATAGGGAAGTTCGGACCATGAACATGTTCTACATCGACCAACATAGATAGCATTGTATATATTAGCTCATGTCAGGAGTTAATCCATTCACACATACCAGGAATTGCTAAATGGCCCAATGTCATATGGGACAGGCAAGGGTAAGTACCCTGGTGATTAGTTTTTAAAGGTCCAGTTCAGTTTGGTCTACCTTTTGTATAGCTACAACACTATGCAACTTACAGAAGCCTACTCTTCCTGTGACCCATACTCTCGATAAGACAAAGTCTGAGGCTTTCATAGCATCACCACATGTGCAAAATATGATGCAAGTGAATGCTAATTTAAAAAAATTGCTATAATAGTGTGACATGAACTTTGTTTGAAATGCTGAAGGTTTACTTCCCAGCTTGTGCAGCAATATTTCAGTCTGCAGTGGATTTCTTGAGTGAAAGGAATACAAAGCCAGCTTTGGGCTTTTTTCAACTTCTGCTCTAATCTTCCCTTGAGTGGAAAGAGAGTCAACACACCACTCCATGCCGATAGCAAGAACATTGATGGTGGGGTGCGTGCATTGATGGCATACCATCCAAAAAGTAAGTTTTTGCTTTTTGAAATCTCAAACTCACTTCCATTCTCTACTTGTTTAACAGAGGAGTTCAATTTCAAGTTTAGGGCTTGGCTAGTCATCTGGGAACTTGGGGTAGTCTTGGAGCTGCCAGTCTGCCAGTGGAGGTTCTTCTTCTATTACCATCAGCATTATTCTATCACTTTAATGTTGACATGGCAGATAAGTATTCTAGCACATGGGTAATTTTCAGCACTCACAGCAACAAATCAGATATAGTGGCAATTGATAGTTCCAGGCTCAACCTCAGAAATAGAGACTTTTATCCAGCCTGGGATAGTGAGGCTGCAGGCAGAGGGAGTTTGGTTTGGTTCAACCAAGCCACTATGATCCAATCAGCTGAGCTTGGTCACTGGACTAAAAAGGATGCTGAGGATGCTGGACTTGCTGCTAGTAATGATTTCAAAGTTGATGCAGTTCTTAGGTCCAGCAGCTCACCTGGCTATTACCACTCCTGCTCAACTAGCTGATGGTTTGGAATTCATGCCTTCCACTATTTTGTGATGTTGTATAGAAATTAGCACATTGTAATTGTCCTGTAACTTGAAAAAGCTACTTCAGAAAGCTCAAAATTAACCCTGAATATTATTAGGAAGCAAAAGAGACCCCCCCCCCCACCACCCCTACCCTCCCTCCTCTACCCTGAAAAGCAACCACTCAGTAATAACACCATGGCTAGAGCATTCAGTACAGCTACACATGCTGTGGGAATTGTGTCATCTGCATCTTGCTCTGGCAAGATGGAGTGGACTTCTAAAATGTTCTGGAAGCTCATGCTTTCCAGACCATGACATACACTGTCTGAGGTTGATCAGGACCTCATTGCATATCAGAAGTGTTTGTGATGGCAAAGTCTGGCAAAATTGACAGAGGAATTTGTGCATTGACGAGGAGAATTGGGCATTGTTGATGCAATAACTGTTGCAAACCAAAGGTCAGGTTTGAATTGGAGAGTAAAGCAAGTCACAAAAATGAATCAGCATCAATGCAATGACTCCAACTTAAGTGAGGTGATGAGTAATATAAGCTGTGAGGATGCATAGGGGACCAATGCACACAGAAAATCTGTAGGTATGTCGATTACACTGCAGCCGCACAGCAGCCATACGTCATCAACATGTGTTCAACTCGAACTTGTCCTCTTGTCACTGGCACGACACTGCCAAATTGTACCTACTATAACTGTAATATAACCTTGGTGTATGCTATGAGACCCACTCTCCCCTCCTGAGTTGACAGTAGATTCAGAGTGATGGAGAAGCAGCTCTTCTGGCAGGTTTCCACTATGAATCAGCAAACATTGCCTCTGTTATGCTTGGTCCTGGTGGGAACAAGTGTAGCCTCAAGAGAAAGGTTACTGTGGACGAGAAGGGATAAGGGAGTCTTGAAGACCAAAAGATCAGGACGACAAGAGACCAGAAAACTAGGGGAGTCTTGAAAATCGAGGGATCAAGATGACGAGGGTCTTCGAGGATCAAGAAATCAAAATCTAAGCTAGAGCAGTGCAGACAATATTGGTAGTCAAGAAAGGACTTGAGCTTTCAGTGTTTATTAGCATTTTAGCTATAGATCACTAAACATTACGGTGTCGAGCCCTATGGAGCTCTGTTCATATGAGGCATTTTTCACACTTTCCAGCTACTCTCCCCCTCTTCCCTACCTATCTCCAGACCTGTTTCTCCCTACTCCAGACTAGTGTTTAAAAGTCCATCCTAGAACTGCAAAAAAACCGAAACTGCAACTGGACCAGGACCATTGGCAACTGATTTTGGCAACTTTTGGCAACTGGTCTTTGTCAGTTTCAGTTTCAGTTTTTTATTTTCGCAAAAATAGTTGTAACTGGTTGGATACTAGTTTTTGTGGTGCATAGCCACCCCCTGTCTCTACCCTATTTTCACCACATATATCTACTATTTTTGGTAATTTTGTAGTAATTTTTGACCATCATCAATGATTTTTACATAAATGTTGAACTTATATCTTGAATATGAACACCAAAATTGTTAGTGACCATACAAAAACCATTATAGATAGCTTTCATCACATAATATAACATGGAAAGGTCATGTCAACCACTATTATTGAGTCCAACATTGACATTTGCTCCATAATGACATGCAATTTTAAACTAGGCATAGCTCAATGAGGTAACATACGAAAAATATGGGCAGGAAGCCAAGAGTCGATACTATTTTTAGAAAATGACCGGTGATTCAGAAACTGGTCCGAAACCGAGAAAAAAACCGAACCGGACCGAAATTCAGTTTTTTTGTAGTTTTGTTTTGGGATCGCTGTGTAGACAACAACCCGACTACAAGAGTAGCCAGGTAGTGATCAGGAGTTCACCGTGCGATAGGCTCGACCCTAAAGGGGTCCATTGAGTCCGGTGGTCTTCCTCGATGCAGAGAACAGCATAGAACCACAGTCCAATGTAGTTCGGGTTGCTGGCGGTAGTCCGGTCATGGTCCGGTAAGGAGGAGAGGTAGTCCAGTACGTTGGCGGTGCGATGGACAGTGAAGGAGAGCTCTGTAGGGAGCTATGAGGTGAAGGGCGATGACTCGCGAATAGATGGTAAGTGCCAGAAAGCGGAAACTGTATTATGAAACTAGATACAAATTTTTTATAGTCACTGGGCATACTTGGGACTGTGTAGTTGCAATCTAAGTAGATTTAGTGATCTCAAAACAAAACAAAACAAAACAAAAAGAACTTCTAAGGTACCACTCAGAGTCTCTGGTCTGTGACAAGCACAGACCGGTCTAGGTAAGGGAAGACTGGGCGTACAGGAGTACTGGTATGAGTCGGAGGAGGTCTGGAGTAGAGAGAAACAGGTCCGGACCGCAAAATGTAGGTCTGGAGGTAGATAGGGAAGGAGGGGAGAGTAGCTGAAAAGTGTGAAAAATACCTCTTATATGAACAGAGCTTAGACTATAAGGCTCTACATCGCTATATCTACTTAGATCGTAGCTATACAGTCCCAGGAATGCCCGGTGACTATAAAAGATTTGTATCTACTTTGGAAATACAGTTGCTGCTATCTTGCACTTACCATCTATTCACGAGTCGTCGCCCTTCACCTCATAGCTCCCTACAGAGCTCTTCTTCACCATCTATCGCACCGCCAACGTTCTGGACTACCTTTAATCCTTACTGGACCACAACCGGACTACCGCCAGCACCCCGGACTACATTAGACTGCAGTTCTATGCTGTTTCCCACATCGAGGAAGATCTCCAGACTCACTGGACCCCTTTAGGGTCAAGCCTATCACAAGGCGAACATCTGATCACTACCTACTCTTGTAGTCGGGTTGTTGTCTACACAATGGTGTAAAGATCCTAAAGGCCCTGGATGGGTCTAGGAGGGAAGTCCTACTAGTCCGGGGCTGTGGAAGGGAAGGGGTGAGGAATGGTTCACTCCTAAAGGGATCCTTGAAAGAGGGGAGTTCTGAAGTAGTCCAAGTGACTAGTCTTGGTGGGCCGGTGATAGTCTGGTAAGCTCGAGGATGAGCCAGGCGAACTTAGACCGGTAGTCCGGTTTGCTATCGGTGAGGAGGTAGTGGAGTGCAGCAGGCGAGAAGTTGTCGGAACTTGTCATCGAAGGGAGAAGATGTTGGTTGGTTGGTCGTTCAGTTGGTGATGGTCCTCATTAGTAACAATGAGCTGAAGGAAGATTCTAAGATTCTAGGTACTATGGCACATTGGTTTTATAGTCTGGACATTCCCGAGACTTCTAAGGTAAACGAGGACTAGAAGGAATGGAAATGCTATGAAACGTGGTCTTAGATCGACCCAGGCACGAAATAGAAGTTGTATGTAATGAGGCCGAAGCCTGTCGGAACTGGTTGATAAGGAAACAAAGCGAGAAGAAAGAAGCAAGAGAGGGGTGGGACGAGTTTACATGAGATTGGAATAAAGGATTTGACAAGTGAAGACCATGATAGACTATGCATGTCCAGTATAGTCCGAGATGTCAAAGAACTGGTCTAAGTCAAAATGTGTCACAGTTGTTCCTATGGGGTTCTGCCTTCGTCATTCTTCATTTCGTTTTGTTTCATTCCCTTTCCTTTCTCTATGTCTCTTTGATTTGACTCTTCCATTCCCCATTCCCATCCTCGGTACGATTTGTAAATCCCTATCTTCTTATCACCCTATCTCTTATCATCACATCGTCTTATCTTCTTCTTATCTTCACTTCCTCGTTATCTCTCTAACTCTCTATCTCATTATCTCCTATCTCAACTGCCTTATATGTCTCTCTTTCATTCACTGTTACTTACACTGCTTGGTCTGTGCCTGACACTCCCTTGCTTAAATACCCAGTAGCATAATGGTGTTGTTCTTTAGCTAGATCTACGCAATCAAGTGTTAGTATTCAAAGCTGCCTCGAGTCCTTAGTGTGTCACCTTTGCGGTTGCCTATGAGGTATGAAATTTCTGCAGTGCATGCAGGGCCTAGTGGAGATACAAAAGAGCTGAGCATCAACAAGTCGGAGTTCAAGTTGGAAAGAGAA
>JBBPPQ010000186.1:0-21777 GCA_038092035.1 Leccinum disarticulatum
GGACAGCACCACCTTGGGGAGCGAGAAACGTCGGTCTCTTGTTTTGATCGTGACGCTCATTTCTATTAGTGGAGTTTGCCGTGTTGACGTACGACGAGGTGACCAAGCAGCCCAACGCAAAGATATACAGGCCGTCCGAGATCGACGCCCTTCTCAAGGTGCACGATCTGGCGAAAAAGGAACAAGACGTGGAAATGAAGTCATAGTTTCCCTCTCAATTTGTTGTAAAAAGTGCAATTTTTCATCGTATATTGCTGAGTGGTGAGACAACGACAACGAAACATTTACATAGTGGATCCAGAAGTGAGAGCATAGCATGAGAATCATCCGAATCGACAATTAATGACACGCCATGCCCTTGCTGTCGGGCTCCACGAATGCGCTAAACAAGTAATGACTGATGGCAGCGCCAGCAACGACCGCAAAGATAAGGTATGCCTATAGCATCTGCGCGTAAGCAACGACGACGACGAGAGAACCGAAAAAGACGCACGTTGTAAGTCATGAACACCAACATGAGGAAGCACGACAACAAGACCGAAACGCCGTACAGCCCAGCGCGCAACGCCCGATAGTGCACTGGAATTGGCCCTAATCTGAGTCAAGGTGTCCGTCAAAAGAATCTGCGAAGCCGTATCGGGTGACTTGGACATCTTGGACGACGGATCCTTGAGGGAGAGGACACGTTTCGATGGAGCTGTCGGGGGGCGGGGAGGCCCGGGAGGGGGGTGAGTGCTCTTTTTTAATCCTCGGTGTGGAGAAGACAACCGACTTTCCACGTATTCCGGTAACGGGAAGAGGGGTGGATGGTCGCAACTATTGAATGTACGATTGAATATATCTGCGAGGTGTGAGCTCTATATGTTGGCGTTGATCCTCTCCTACGGGGACATGGGTTGCCCTAAAGGCATTTCTTAGCGTTTGTCGCCATGGAGGTTCAGCTGCTCATCTGTAGAGCAATACATCTGTTGCTTGGAGGACCGGATATGTGAACAAACCAGTATTGAGCAATGACTCGTCTATGTCGTCTGATGAGTTGGCATTTCTAGATGCAGTCAGTCGCGACTAGGAGAAGTGAGAGGGGCAAAAGGATTGCTCTGGCTCGTCACCGACCTTCCAGGTGGTCATCCGGACATTGCGGGCGCGATAACTGCATAATGTCAGAGAGCTTCAAGCGATGATGGTTGGCGAGGCATAGCCCGCTGTCGAGCGGTGTCTTGGGATTCTGTATTCCGTGACATGCAAAATGGACCCAGTCGGAGTTCTTCAACTTCTCCGTGACGTCCTCAACAGTGCCATCAGAATTCTGAAGGGTTACCAAAGGGGATTTCTTGCATAACTCGCTGATGGAATTGATCTCGTGCTTCACCGAAAACAGTGGATTGAGTCCGTCTGTCGGTGGCTGAGGGACGGCAAGTAGGCGAAGTGCGGAAGAAGGGTCATGCAAGCTATTCGATGCGAGCAAAGTCAAAGTCGGCAAAATTTTAGGAAGATATAACGAAATCAGAAAGTTTGGTGCCCGGCTCGGTTGTATGACAGAGGCCGGCAGCGTGTATGGGTAAAAAGGAAAAAGGACCAGTCGAACACCAGAAAATACGGGTCATTTGATCAGTACCAGATCGCGGACTCTAATCTGGAGTCAGAATGGATCGACATTGAGACTTGTATGAACGACTTACCGAAAAGCCGAGTGCCTGAAGAACGGGGTTTACAGCTTCAGTCCAAAGGGATGTCAGAATCCCCTCGTACAACTCGTTTGGAGTATATTGTTGTGACGTCGTTAATTGCGCTCCCCCTTCACGACCATCAGTGAGATGTCCATCCAGCAACAAGTCGAGAAATTTCTTCGAGAGGTCTGGATCTTCAGAGGGGATGAGTTCGTACAGGGCATCGCGAGAGACAACAAGCCAATCCCGCTTGAGCAGCTCATGAAGCATTATGCGCAGGGCTTCCATACGAGCATAGCAAATTTCAGGGAGGGTACATGGATCATCGACACTGTCCAACTCCGCCATAACGATCAGTGCATCACATCCTTCTTTGCTGGCTGTAAGGTAAACGACTGGTCCGGAGATTTCCAAGGCAGAAAGTTGCTTGATCGTCTTCGATAGCAAGAATCGGTCGAAACCTGGCAAGGACCGGATCTGAAGGAGGTCATTCTCCCGCCTAAGTGCAAGATCATGATGTCTTTGGATGTCCTTCTCCAGCAATCGAGTGTCAACGACTGAAATATGTGCTGGCTGGCAGACTGCGGCATTATCCCGAATACTAGCAAGTGCTAGTTCCTGCGAGATTTGCCGGAACTGACAAGCAAGGGCAGGATGGTTGTGAGCCAGGTCATCAACTGGGGTGCGAAGCTGCAGGAACTGAGTCCAGACAATGGAACGACCTTGCTCGAGCCACTCAACAGCCAGTTCAGGATCACCAACTTCAAGAGCGGAGGCAACTGAGTGACGTGTGACATGTGCTGCTTCCACGAGTAGACGATGACGCTCGGCGACTGGGAGTCCCAGCCATGCTAACTGTGGGAGAAGGTCGAGAGACGAAGCACATGCATCAAGGAGAGCAGTGGCATTTCCTTGAAGTTGTACAGCGGATATCCAGGCGCGAGAGGCATGAAAGCGGGCAGAAGCAGGGCCGGTGGAAGCACGAGTGGCATTTGAAAAATTGAAAGCAGCAGCAGAGAGATCTGAAGAATCATGAGAGTGCGTAAAACGGATATTGAACGCCTGCCCAAGGCCAATCAAGAAGGTTGGTTTATCGGGATGTCCATCGGGAGTGGTGTTTATTGCCTCCTTTTTCATGAAAATGGACTTGTTTAGATCCCCGAGACGCTCAAAGCGACTCAATAATGAGTTCCCGAGGTTGTTCAACCGACTTGGCTTGTCTGGATGGCCGTGGGGTGACAGACAGACACCCTCCTCAAATATCGAGATCGACCTGTGTAGATCTGCGAGGTCCGCCAGACGCTGAAAGCGACTCGATAATGAGTTCCCGAGGCTGCTCAGCAGGGATGGCATGTCCATGTTAGGATGGTCAGGATGACTATAGCCTCGCCAAAGATCCATGGCAGACTCGAGCATCCAAATTGCCTCGTGGATATCAGCAAGCATCCCATTGCGTGCGAACCGCTCAGATAACAGCTCCCCAAGGTAAAAGATGAGTGTAGGTCGGTCAGGATTCCGGTCTGACATGTTCTGTAGCAGGTTTCATGCACTCTGTATGAATTCGTCGCCATTTTCTTGTTCCGCCGGTGACCATCCACCGTCTTCTGCCTCCACCGATGCTGAAGCCTTGGCCATTTCCAATGCGAACAGCCCTGCTCGGTGTGCATAACTTCCTGCCGCCGAGACCTCTATCACTCCTGCCAGTAAATCCCTTGCTTCTTCCCTGTCAAACTCGATCCCTCGCCTCTGGAAGCGCGCAAGTAGCGCAAGACCAAGTTCCAGTACCCTTGTGCAATGATCCGGATGATTTGTGCTCCGATGTCGTAGAGCATCCCGATACAATCCAATTGGCACATCTAAGTCAAGCTCCCGATTGTTGACCTGACAGTCGATGAATTTGGCATTGGCCAGGTTGAACAGAACGGTTGAGCGATTAAGGTCATCTATCGGGCAAATCTCCTGAACACGCTGGAAAGTCTGGATGGCTGCGTCTAGATCCCTTTGGTCCTGCCGCTGGCGGTAACGCAGGAGAGCATGATGTCCCTCGTCAGTCAGCTGTTCCGGCGCGTTCATTTCGCGTGACTCCGGTAGCTGTTGTCGTAAGTTCAGAAAATGACTACAGCCGCCATAAACAATCTGCTTACGTCGAGTTTGAGACATGATTCACTCGTACCACAAATGCGTCGCTCCATGATGATGCGAAGGGACGAACACCAAGGTAATATATCATCCTTCTGCGCTGTAAAGTCGGTGACTACGAGGGGATGTCAACGAGTGTGTGGTAGACAAAGGAGTTGCTCACACTGAGAGTGTTCATTCTGAGACACCTTTCCTACAGTACTCTCGAATCGCCGGAGCAGCTCTCCGTTTCCTAGCCTCGGTCCCAGCTCGAACGATGCATAGACACTGAATGAAATAGAAGATGATCGATCTGATGGCCTTTGGCAGCTATTGAATGAAAGGAGCAGCGATTCGGCAAGGATGACGCACAAAAGGATTTCTTCATCCCATTCTACGGCGTCCTTCTCTGTCGACACGGGTTTGTTGGATGTTTGCATGGTCCTTCCATCGACTTCCACAATGACATGGAAGCCTGCTGGCATGCGACGGAGGCCGGATGCAACATTCGTTGCATGTATGACTGAACAGGTGTGTTTGCGATGTCTCCAGTATGCCAGCGCGAGATTGCTACGCACGTGTTACAAAGAAATGTTCGCATTCATTGATAGGTGATGAATGTGAATCCGAGTCGGGTGGTGGTTGGAGGGGAGAAGCCGGGGCAAAAAGATTGGCCAAGTATATTCATACACATGTGCAGCTCGGAAGTGAAGTGTGAGAGCACCGTGACGGAGGAATGCAATCATTGTGGGCAAGTTCTGAGTGACGGGGTTCTGCAGCAGTTACAGAGTTTCTGTGCACATTTCTGATAGAATGAACGAGGTCCACAGCAAGAATTGCAATGGCATTGCATTCCGAACATGAAGGCACAAGTACTAGTGAAGCCACATTCAGAAGCGAGGGCACTGCTTCCTTTGTCGCTTCCACCACGCCTTTTTTGTGCTCGTCCGAGCCCGTTTCAGTGCACCAACCGATTGTGCCCTTTCTCATTCCAGCTCCTCGCAGCTTATGCCTGGGGTCATCCCGACTTTCGGGTAGACGCATCTGCGAGGTGTTCCCACCATCGCAGCTCGTCGCAACTACCGCTATCTTGTCCTCTTCCACAACATTCATTTCATCTCATTTCTTGTTCTCCTTCTTTTCTTACCAACCCATGTTGATGAATCAGATTCTCTACTTGTCCAATCCGCCGTACCGCCTAGACGAACTCTCGCATCCGCTCAAACGCTCAGCTTCTGTCGCATCTGTTCCGACCCCCCCCATGAACCTTCCACAAACGCGCGCGATCATCTCTGTCTCGATATGATTCCGATGGCAATGGCAGCATCTCAGAGCTAGATGATAACTTTGGTCGTGGTTACGCTGGTCGTATCAAGCGAATGAAAACGTTTCGCAACATCAAGACTGAAAAAACACCCGACGAGAAGACGAAAGTCAAGATTGCAAAGAGCATCACACACTTGATGTACTCCCTGGTCACGAGGAGGACGAAAATGTGTTTTGGACTGGTCGGGTCGGGGTGCCAGGTGGATCGTCTATGGAGATGCCGCAGAAAAAGGAGACACAGGCGGATACAACAGAGGTCAGCTCGCCATCGCCTGCCATGCTCCGCTATCATGTAAAGGCCCCCCCGTATTCCCTCCGCCGTCGAGGTGGCAACCGTCCATCGTTTTCGGACCATCCACCAGCTCCCGTTTTCCACTCCTCACGGCGCGCACAGAGCGACTTTTGACCGTGACGACAAATGCCAAGATATTCCACCCACCCGTGTCGATCTACCACACTGAAGCTGACGTCACCGCCTCAAACACCATTCAATTATACGCGCCGTGATACCTTGGGCATCTTCGAATGTCCAGAACGCTTCCATGCCGTGAAACTGGGGCTCGCTGCTACTTTTTGCGTATGGAAGAAGTTTACAACGAAGACCTAGATACTCGAACTCCCAGCGTCTGTTCCGGCAGCAGCGACGGAGGAAGGCGATCTAGCAGAGGCGTTGCGCGCATGGTCATCACACGACTGCCACGGACTCGGACCCAAGCAGTACAAGTTCTCCGCTCCGTTCACGATCCGAACAACTACCGCCTCCGTCTCTCTTCTCGATCATGCCGGCGTCAAGTACATCTACGGCGACGCCTATCTTGGAAACTTGATCTCGTGGGCACGCGACAGCCAGACGAACATCAGGAAGAAGGGCAAGGAAATAAACTGAGATTCCGAAAGTAATAGTGAGTCGGGACGGAGGGAACTGGTTACATGACTCAACGTCAACGAGGCGTCGTGAGAAAAAATCTCGTGCGTCGGACTGCAGCGAGGACGGTTGTTCGACGGATGCCAAGACCCTGTCAAACGCCCGAGCTTATGTAATTATCGCTATGCAAGCAAAATCACTTCGGTTGCGTCGTTGCCAGTGTAGAGCTATCACCGACGCCGAACATTTCCGCCATCCCACAGCCCTTCTCGCATACCAAACATCTCTTTGACTACGCTCACGCATCTGGTGGTGCCCAACTGCCGAGTTGTCTCTTCTACCGTTGCATGCCGCGGGTCCATTTCGGGAGGGCCAACCCAATCCCTGTACTGCTGAGTGATGCTGTGCTCCGTGGCTCTGGGCTTCGCTCTGCTCCGCCGAGTTCCTATGGACTTTACCTACCGTTGAACACTGTACTACTTTAGATTTCTCACTTCGTGCGAACCCGAAAATCACTCTTTTGCTTTTACTGGAAGCGAAGGAAAGATACATTAGTAGGAACTTTACGACGACAGTACTCCACCCACCACTCCTATTGCACGCCATGCAGCGATTGGTGCTGACATGTATACCCTCTTTTCTTTCGAGCGTCTGAATGATGTGAATGTCGCCTACTTTCCCACCGTCCGAAGGTGCCGCTTGTACAATATATAAACATACAAGTTATCTCTCGAGTATCTTGATCCAACAAAACAGAAAAACCCAAGCCCCCATTCTACTTTCATCACGAAACCTCTGTTGCTGCCTCAACATCCCTGCCCTCCTGGGGCGCGGGAACAATCAGGCCAGTGACCAGCGTCTCACCTTTCTCCCTAGTTCCCATTGCGTCCGAATCCTCAATCCTACTCAAAATCATCGATAACACACACCCCACTCCCAACCACGGCAACAACGACACAAATCCCCACCTTACGCCGTCCCGAAACGCGTTCCTCACCACGCCCTGTACCGCGCTAGGTAAGTCATCGAGACTCGTCACCGATGTCAGGCCGTTGTCGAGCAAAGATGTGAGCGCAGCGATATCAGACGGGGAAAAGCTTCCAGAGTTCGTTCGGAGCTGCGAGTTTATATACACGTTCACTTTCACATTCAGGATCGTGTAGCATTGCGCGAGGCCGACGGTCCCTCCGAGCGCTCGGAACTAGTAGCGTGAAAAAGCAGGAGAGGATGGATAAGCACGTGCGAGCAAAGACATGCAAACGAAGAGACGGACAAATAACAGCATGGCGTAGCGGACCCGTAGCAAAACCTACACCAACACCCACCATCGCCATAAATCTGTGCACATATGGATCAGCTATTACAACACAGAGACCCAAACGAGTGTGAAATCAAGGGAGTGTAACTCACCCATCCCCATCTACTTCGCTTTGATTACCATGCTGCATGGCCATCTCGATGAGCCCTACGCCGACTGTCATGATGACGTTCCCTATTACAATAGGATATACAGGCTATAAAAACAGGAGAGTGTTCATGTCTCATTTCCCAGTCCTTTCATCAGAATTGACTGACCTGTCTAAGATGTTTGACCAACAGGATCGTCAGTAACGCTCCTCCTCCCTGTTCACATGCGACCCATTAAAAACAAAACAAACATACACAAAAAGACGCACGAGACCAGGCGCAAAATAGAGTAACTGAATCCCAGCCTCGGTAGGTGGAGGCCCAGTTACCAGCGTCGCAAAAATTGACACAAAATAGAACATGACAAACATGACGATGCCTGAAATGAACAAGCCGTATTGTACCACACACATATCGTACGAGGTGAAGATCTCGATCGGTAATATCGGGCGTGCCCGGAAGATCCCTGTGTGTCTCATGTTGAATTCACCGGGGTTGTTTGGCGAACGGAATGGCGACCGGCGCTCGAGGAGAATTTCCCAAAGGATGCAGAGCACGATTAAAAGTGCCCCAAGGATGAGATTGATGATGACGCGCACACTCTTCCAGTTGTCGTCCGGCCCCCAGTTGAGCGCGAGCAAGACAAGGATGCCTCCAGCAACAAACAGAAAGGTACCAACCCAGTCTATCGAGGAGAGTCTAGAGACCCAACTGCCTGTGCGACGAGGATATGCGGTTTGCGTGGTGTTTTGGACTTCTTCGTTTCCGGAGTGGGATCGCTTGCGGAGAAAGACAAAGCACAAGACCATGCCGAGGGCGGTGCATGGCAAGCTAAACAGAATGGGTATGAGCGTGATAAGATTCATCCTCGGGTTAGGTGGGATGACTCACTTGATACCGAACACCCAACGAAAGTTAGTAGCGATTAAAATCCCGCCAATGGAAGGCCCGATAGAGTAGCCAACGGCATAGAACAAAAATAACATCGATTGCTGGACATTGTTCTTGTCAAGCGATAGCGAATCAGACATGATTGTTCGAACGAGCTACGAGCCCGAAAATAAGAAGCAAGGCAAGATTGTGCGGCAAGCATGCGAGTGGATCGAAATCATGCGTCAGACACCGTGAGCGACAAGCGAAGAAGGCGTACAGTGAGCAGACCGGCAGCGCCAATACCAGCAATTGCTCGGCCCAAGAAAACCATGGGCATATTCACTGCGCCTGTGCTGAGCGCACTCCATGCGAGGAACAACAGTAATGACAACTGAAGCCCGAAATGACGACCATAAATATCTGCGATAGAAGCAAAAAAAGGAAGGAAGACGGCGGACGCAAGAAGATACGAGGTAGCAATGTAACTGGAACGAGCGATCAGCAGTCCAGACTAGATCGGACTTTTCATTGAAAAGCGAGACTGACCTTTCCAGCGGGAGAGCATCGAAGACAGACTTTGCGTGAGAAAGAAAAGTCAGTACGGCAAGGACGAACAGTAGACGTGATACTACTAACCGCAATTCGAGACTGCGCCGTCGCGACGACTGTAAAGAATCAGGACAGACGAACGAAACGCAGGCGTAATTTCCTCAGAAGTGATCATGAGGAAGTCCAGACGAGGAATTCTCACGTGTCCTCATCAGGCAGGAACTTCACAAGTTTACATAAGGTATTCCAGCCACCCTCCGAATGTTTTCTCCCTTCGCCTTCACTACTATCTCATTGCAGCCGGCACTTGCGACATGCTTCCAATCGACTCACGATGATGTTTGTTTCACTGTCATGGCCCTCATTCCTACCAAAGCTTATTAGATCATAGGTGGATGTCCACTGATCGTTTGCAAAGACGCTCGCGGACATTTGCAGTCCGTCTGAGTCGTTCAACGACCCGGCCGGTGATTCAAGGCGTGGATTTCGCGTTCATGCTGAGCGGGAACTGGTTACATAACGTCAACGAGGTGTCGTGAGAAATAATCTCGCGCGTCGGACTGCAGCGAGGACGGTTGTTCGACGATGCCAAGACCAGTCAAACAAGCCCTGAGCTTACGCAATCATCCCAACGTAAGCAAAATCACATCCTGCTACAACGCTAACCAACTTTCTTAGGGCTCATGTCCACTCTCACATGTACACATGCGCTTGCGCCCGCCATCGCTCACCTCACCTCTGGAGCACTCCTGGCCTGCGCGCGCACCCTCCACTGACCTCCCTTGCCCCTCGGGCGGGCACACCCACCGCACTGTCGCTCGGCCTCATCCTTCCCACCTGGCCTACGGACATCCGTTCTCCCCATGTCATCCCTGCAGTGTGCACGCATGCTGGCTGGCACGTGTTTCCAGACTGGCAGCTCATGCATCATGGACGAGTGGGCATCCGAGAGAACCAACCTGTGGTATATCCTCTCTCACGTCTCTGGCCTTGCCGCGGTGAGTTTGTATTCTTGCGTTGTTGCTTGCTCATGGCATCCTCGCTCATGCGACCACTGCTAGCCATGACACATTGTACGGACCTTCGAACACCCTAGAGGACATGACTAGGTGATTGAGATATCTACGAACAGCCTTTGAGCTTCGAGAACAATGGTCATACAACAACATCGTACGTCAGCGAGTCTGTCGTTCATGCTTTCGCATCAGATGTACATGGTAGCCGCCCCAGGTCATCGAGACGTTTTCTGGTCGACCGTACACATTGTTTGTGGAAGAACGCATCTTTTCGCCGCTGGAGATGATGTCCTTGACGTTTTCCCCCACCAAAGCCGAGACTGGCAAGTGCACTCTTCCGTGATAATTGGTCCGCCATCGCTCACCTCACCTCACTGGAGCACCCCTGGCCCGCCCGCACCCTCCGCTGTCCTCCCTTGCCCCACCTTGCTGCTCAGGCGGGTACACCCGCCGCACTGTCGCTCGGCAAATTGAATGCAACATGCTCACATCGAGCAAGGAACTTACCCAGCTCTATGAACGACCACACGAGATATATGCTCATCATTTTGCCCTCTATGTAACACATGATCCAACAGAACGAGAGTATGGGACAATGTACCAGTACTCTCGCTTTGTCCTCAGCATGAAGCTATCTGTGACGCACGTCTAGCATCTTTTCCGTGGTTTTGCCATCTGGATCCTGGGTCCTGTCACGCGGGAGCAGATCAAGACAAGATCTTTCAACAGGGGGACTGGCACAGATAATGGGTAGGGGGTACCCTGTGAACCTGGGTGGGTAACAGAGAGGAGGGGGCAAAGCGAGTCAGAACCGTCACACTGTAGTACTTGACATGTGTCTAAATGTCATTCATTGTCAGGGTGCTCCTGGTTACAGAAGTGGCTGGCCCTCCCCACTCTAAAGGTGAGGCCGTTTGAACATGTTCTAATGAATCTATTGTCCTTGACCTATTATTGGAGTGGGCGGAGTTGGGGCATAATTGAACTCAGATCTCATCATCCTCAACACAATGCCACCCAAGAAAGCTAAACCTGTAAGAGAGAAGGAGACAGTTGTACCGAAGGAAAAAGCAAAGGGCAAGAAAAAGGTGCATGAGACAACTGTTTACAACGCAGCCAATCCACTAATCAGGAAATGACTGGGCCAGCAAAAGGCATCTGAAGGAACAGCATTGGATCAGACGAAAACGGAGAGCAGTGGTCTCGATGCAAAGGCAAAACAACACATAGAAGCAGAAGCTTCCATTGAGAAGGCGTTGATCGGCTATGCAAGATACGACATTCTTGAGAATCCTCTTCACTTTGGCCTGTGGAACCAACGCAAAGTTGTTGCAGGGGAGGTGAAGAAGCTGAATGCATCTTTCTTGAGGGAAGGCTGCAATCGCTTTACTTTGCGTAACTTCCTCCCCATCATCGTCAAAGGATCTTATCTGAAAGATGGAACATTCTCACCGGATGCCCGCCTAGGAGAGAAATTGCCACTGCTTAATCTGGCCCCCACTTCACCTCCTGGATATCAACTCTGTGCAGCTAGCGGTCAACATCGCGCGGGTGCCCTCGAAAAGTGGATAACTCAACAGAGGAATCAACTATCTAAGGTCAAACAGCAGGCAGGTCAAATCGAGCGAATCAATAATGAGCAGCTGTCGGCCGAAGAGGTTTCTATATACAATAAGAAGATCCGACCAGAACTGAATGAGCTGGAGGCGAGTCTAGAGTTAGGCGGTCAATGGGGAGTTGTGCTGTATGACGAGGGTGAGTTTGAAATACAAACAGAATTCAGTCTCTGGGGTGCGCAATCCTGACACAGTCAGGATTGCGCAATAGGAAATATGAAGTACTGACATTCCTTCCCTTTCAGATAAGATGGATAGGAAAGATATGCTATATCTCTCTCAAAACGAACGCCAGCATACTTTGCATGAAGGAGGGGAGGAGGGCTTAATCCTAAAGTATTTGGTGCTGATGACGGAAAAGGATGTTCAAAAACGGGACCCGATCCATCCCAAAGTATGGAAAGGGATCGAATACAAACAATATGAACTCCTCTATCAAGATTATGTTCAAGAGCTTTTGGGCTACTTCCATGAGGCTGGTGGCCACTACATTCATGATCCTATGTTCAAAGTCAGTACATTTCATGAGGAGATGTATTCATCTTATGGCGGGGTATGTATTTCAAGTTCAAGTTGTTAGAAATCAACTTATTGAAACCATATGCCAGGTGTTGGCATACATAGCTATACATCAAGAAAAACGAATGCGGATGTGCTTCAACGATATTCCCTTTGGTGAAGAAGAATACCGAACTCTAAACGAATGTATCTATGATGAGGACACTCCAGAGACGGTCCGTTTGGAGGCTATTGTGAAACTGAAGGCTCTCAAAAAGAAGCTACGTAATGCAAAACCGATTATGTCGAACATCACCAAGGACCATCGGGACGTACTGGACAGTCGATTTCGAAATGTATTCACCAATGAATCACCTGACTCATACAAGTTTGGTGTCCAAAATTCCTCCACATTCGACATAGAGTTACGCAAGTATCGGGAAGGTATACATGAAGACTTCCTCAGAGTACACCAGACGATGTCGGATCAAAAGGCCGAATTAGAGTTGTCTGAGGAGGATTTGAAAGTTATGGAGCAAGCTGCATGGAAGGCTCGGTTGTTACTTCATCCCAAACTTGGAGACAACGACAAATATGCAAGCATCCCATTCATGTCCAAATCTGTTTACATTACGATGAAGCGCAATCTGCGACAGATTCAGAACGCACTAAAGGAGGTCAGTCCTATTACATTTTATGGCCATCAATTGTGCGCAATCCTGACTTGGTCAGGATTGCGCACAATGGCCGTGTATATCTATCCTTTTTCATCTCCAACAACTAAGCACTTATAATAAAGGTTGCATCATGGTGGTCACCGTTTATCCCATACACGTCGATATACCCCAAGGATTGGATGCCTGGATCACCAACTGCAGACATGATCAGAGCCATACTAGCAAATCCTGTTGTTGAAGATCTTGTTCGTGAGGATGTCGTTGAGAAAGTAAGTCAACATAATGCCCATTTAACCACAAATGATTATGCTCATTCTACACTTAGATAATCCATCTTATTTTTTCAAATTACGGAGCCTTTCTTCATCTGGAGAGTGAACTTGCCCAGATTGATATACCCAGCCCACCGAAAACCCAAAAGAACCTACGAGAACTATTTGGAGATGTGGATTCAAAGGCTGACAAGGGGAAAAAGGCTGACGGTGATGATGAGATGGATGAAGAAACTGTTGATTCGGAGGATGAAGAGCAGAATGATGAAGAGAAGAAGAAGCTGGGGAAGAGAACAGCAAGTCTTAAGACAGAGACTGAGATGGCATATGGTCTGCTCAATGCTGCCACAAAATCCATTGGCAATGTCCGCCGACCTTTTGGATCTCCTTGGCAGAGAACCTCTAGATATGACAGGGTCATCCTTCCTGGAAAGTTTCGGGGTCAAACTCTTGCTCCAGCTCACACTCACGAGTGGAGCATTAGTGGATCCTCAAGGTCACGCAACATGCGTCTTTTATCACAGATCGTGGTCTATGCTCAGGCTGTTATTGACTATTACCGAAAGCCACTTTTCTTGGACCCTACAAGTGCCAGCTCCTCTATTCGTCTCAAAATGGAGCAAATTGTTACGGACAACATCAGAAATGAATTTCCAGGACTGACACAAACACAACTCAGCAAAGGCAAAGCAACCATTCGAAAGCCAACAACTCCTTCATTCCAATGGGCTGATGGTCTTGAAGCTCAAGTTTGCTCCCTCAATACCGAATTTGATATTGATGAACTTCTGCTGTCTTTAAAGCCCACTCAGATCAAGGCGAAGCAGACCCGGGATCTCCAAAGGGTGATCGATGTCATTCAGGGCTGTCGCATTTCATGGGAGGATGACTTATCTGTGGCAAAAGAACATGATGCCCCCCCTCTGCATGACGGAGTGATGGAATCAATGCTTGATCTCATAAAGGTGAGTTCTCTCTTTTTAATTACATATATCAATATCATTTATGAATAACTATGTACTATTTTGCAGAAGGTGCAAATCAATGCATACCGTCAACGTTTTCCTGATGGAGATATAATCCAAGACTTTGAAGAGCTCCCACTGCAGGAACAACTTACCATTTCCTACAGAGACTCCTCTTCCCACAAAGGAGTTAAAGCCATAAAACACAAGTCCTTGATGACTGCATTCAAACTGCTCAGTAGGGAAGAAATCAAGGAGCTTCAAGAAAGCATCGATACACCTGATGTGACAATGCTTGATCCTGATGGTGATGAGGAGGAGGAACAGCCCGAGGAGGAGGAACAGCCCGAGGACGAGGATGAGGATGAGGAACTTGAAGAAACCCCAGAGGAGAATGCAAAGAGGGCAGATGGTGACAAGGATGCCCCAGATGAGAATCCTCTTGATGAAAAGGACTCTGAAGAAGCTGGTTCACTTATGGACACTGGGATGAGACGTCTGACCGTATCTGCAACAGAATCATTTGAAGATGTGTTTCCATTCCCTTCCACTCAAGTCAGTCGTTACAAACGGGTACCCCTGGCCACATCAGAATCGTCTAAAGATATAGACAATCCCACTCAGGTGGATCATAACAAAGGTAGGTGAACTAATGAGCATACCACTATGAGCTGCTAACATAAATTGTAAGACGCGGAGCCTGGTTCATCAAAGCCCAGCAGAACTTCGACTAGGACTCATGATCTGGCACAGAAGAAAAGACATATGTCTGACGGTAGCATCAAAGGTATATATGCATTCCCCTTTGTAATTGGAACTGGATCACTCAACATAGCATTTCAGAAACAGGTTCCCAGCAGAAGCGCTTGAAGGTGAAGCGTGGGGCTCAAGCTGAACTTGATGACGATGAGATGACGGTAGTGACACCAGCGGAGGGGGCTAGTTATGTTTGACCCTGACTCCCGAGTCCCAGTCAGCATGTTCTGTTCTTGTTGTATGTACAATGTATTGGCTTATCATGACAATGTCGAACAACACAAGGGTGTGCCAGTGATGATGACAACCATGATCCAAAGTGTACCTCACCCCTCTCTTCGACCCCCACCGCCACCTTCCCAAAGATGGCGGCCTCTTGATCCTCTCCCTCACACACCATCACCTGGAAAAAAACCAGTCAGCCTCGACACTATATGAGCTCGGTACCACCCTCCCAGCCTCACTAGAAACCTCTGACCGACCACCCCCGCTGCCCAACTGCTCTGGGCCGCATTCAAAACAGACATCCCCACCCTCGCGAAGAAAGTGGCCAAGTCTCATGTCCCGAAACTTACCAACCATATAGAGGCGCTTAAACGGGACATCGCCCCACTCAATGAACCCACCAACCCACCACACACACTAAATACGACACCTAGAGCAAAACAAAAATACTGTAACGAGGTAGAACGCGCCCGCGGGCAATGGCAAGTCAAAGGGGAAGCCATCAACAAATATTGGATGGCGGTGAACTCGCCACGCCCCCCCAGAGACATTATCTACGCTCTACGTAACCCCGCTACTGACACCCTGGCCACCAAATCGGCTGATACTATGGCTGCGATCGCACGCCAATACCATGATGCCCTACAACGCTCAGACCTCCTACCACAAGACGACCCGCACAGGCAACGGGCGCAACACACGGTCCTCGACGAGATCCCTGCCGACCAGCACTTCCACTCCCCGACCTCGCCGCTGCACTCCCCCCTCACAGATGACCAAGTCCTGCGAGCACTGAAGCTGTCCCGGAACGGCACCGCTACCGGGCTAGACGGAACCCATAGTAACGCCACACGCAGCGACCAACCCTCTTTCGACCTCATTAAATGTATGCGGCACGTCTTCAACAATATACAAGCCAATGGGGTTGAACCCACCACCCGCTTCTCCAATGGCTGGATGTGCCCTATCTACAATCATACATCGACCCCTCCCCCTCACGCCCGACCTGGGCCTTCCTCACAGAGGCAATTATAACTTGAAACTGCCTCATGCCCCAAGGTATCTCCTCCTACCCGGACATCAACATCTTCCTTACCTCCCTCCGCCCCAGTGGCTTGTTCCGGGACCCCACCCCCGTGTGTCATCGACCTCCTGAAAACGGCGCAGACAGTGAAACTATCCCTGGCACCTGTGAAGCTATCCCGACACCTTAAAAAGGACCTACCTGCATGGTTTCACGTGGGCGTCCCACTCCACCTCTACCACAACAAAAAGGCTACGTGCCTGCGCCAGATCCATCGCGCCACTACCGTCCGGGAGTTCCTCCACACGGCAAAGCGGCTCCTTAGTAGCCACACCACCTCGCATGACTTCACCCCCCAATGCTGCTGCCACTGGTGCAAAAAAGACTGGAGGAGAGGCTGCCCTAATCCCCACCGGTGAGCAACCCTTGCTCGGAACATTATCGGAAACCTCGAACCCCTCTTTGATCCCTACCACAGCCCCCACAAAGACGACCTCACCCTCACCCACCACCGCCTGGAAAAGAATCAGCGAGCAGACCTCGCCAAAGGTGATGACATAGTATTCAACCCAACTGTCAGGGCAAGAGACACACTGGCGGATTGTCTCCGCATCTTCGTGGACCCCTCGAAACTCTCAGAGGAACCGGCCTCCCCCCTGTAACGACCCTGCGTAGGCGGCCCCCCCACCCCTCCCGCCCCCCCAATAACGATATACACAGATGGCTCCTGCATCCACAACGGTAAACTCAATGCTGTCAGCGGAGCAGGCATCTGGCTAGGCCAGTCCAACTTCCAAACTGGGGAACTCGCGGCTATCATCGTCACCCTAAAAATAGTGACACACTACGGGCAGTTACCATCGCCACCGACTCCCAAGCGGCTGACCACCTCGCCCGGGAAGGAGCAATGAAACCCACACCGAGCACGACCCCATTGACCTGTCGGTCCCAAGCAACTTTGCCCTCCAAGGACTGAAGCTAAGCACCCGGGTCTCCCAGCGATCGGTGTACAAGGCACTGACGCACTGCGACACCATCCTACCCCACACCGTCACCGCCTGTCTCTCCCTCGCGTGCGACGCTGTCCTTGCCATGACTTCCCACCTAGCCAATCTGCGCATTGGCGCTTTTTGGCTCCACATACCAAACCGTATACTGCCCCCTATGCGCCGGCGTTGTGGAATCCCTGGACCACATCCTGTTCCACTGCAATAGCCCGGAATGCACGACGGTCTGGCACCTTGCCGAACAACTCTGGCCACCGAGCCTCGGTCCTTGGCACCCACCCAGCCTCGGCCTCATCCTTGGCTGCAGGTCCATCACCCCACCGTGACCACCTACCAACTCACCCCCCCCCCCCAACCCCGTGCCCTAGGGAAGGAGCGCCTCCGGCGCATCCTCCTTTCGGAGTTGGCACACCTCATCTGGGCCCTCCGCGGGTCATTGCAGAACAAACTCACACACCACAGTCCATCAGGACACTCTGGCTGTCCAAACTCGATGCCCGCCTGCCCCTGGACCGTACCCTAGCAAGACACCCCCGCCGCACTGCACTACGCTCGCGCGTGTACAATACCTTGTCACGGAAACAGCAGCATCAACACCGATACATCAAGGCGAAACTGTCATCGTTGACATGTCACAGCAACAGCAGCGGCAACATCGGTGGATGACATCGACAACTCGGACTCGTCTCGGGAAGGTGACACAACAACGTCGACACAAGTGACTCTAACGCAATGACACTGACAGCAGGACCACTCAGATGACGACGATGCAACAGTCACGGCCACAGCAGCGACAGCGACAATGAGTGGGTGACACAACAACGCCCAGCAACAGCAGTGATAGCGACAAAGACGACAATGACTCGTCAAAAGACAATGAGTCGGCGACAAGACAGGATGATGACAACAACACACGGCAACAACGTGCCTGCCCTTGCTCTCTCCCTTCCCACTGCCAGACAAGGAACTTGAAGACAGGGATGACGAAGAGCCTCACATCAACACTTACTGGGGGTACAACTTGACTGGGACCTTTCCAACTTGCACTCCGAAGTTCAGGTTCACCTCGATCACATGATTGGCTTGGATAGATTGGCTGGGCATACACTAAATCTATTAGGAACTTAATTTAAAGGTCCACTGCCTTGCTAGATCCAGAGACTTCCATCAGCAATAGGAGTGTGTCAAAGTTTCTTCCTGGCATAGCAAGTTTCAACCGGTCACCACTTTCACACAGGTTGGATGGAGGGCATGGCATAATTCGGTTACCAAGCAATGTCGTAAGAAGCAATTTAAATCAAATGAACGGAGCAATATAATTAATACCGGTGTGAATGTAACTGACAGTCCAACGGTGCTAGGAAATTGGTTCCTTGCATTCTACCAACAGCTCTCACTTGTCTCGACCATCCACCATTTGGATTCTGTTGTCTCACACGTGGCAATTCTGCAAATACAATTGTGCAACTTGCTGTCATGCAGCCCCTAGATGACGCAGAGGACATGTAAGCAATGAACAAAGTTTCTACTACGTCGCAAGACCAAATAATTTACATGTGGATATTGATACAGAGTCATTGAGGAGAATGCTAGCGATACTGAAGGAGAAGAGATACGCGATGGCCAACATGACCCAACTGCCATTCCATCATTTTTGCACACGGCAAATGGGCACAACCAGGACGACCTCCATGCACTCATGTACCGACATGAAAACATTGATCCTGAAGATCATGTGGCGGCTTTCCGGAGTGCTCGACTATATCCCACCAAACTCAGTCACTTCAAAAAGATCTATCAGCGCAAGGACGCCCGCTCTGCAATGGAATTGCTTCTAAATCGGCGTACTGTTGATATCGACAGCCATTTCCTACTAGACAAAGAGGATCCAAATGTGATTTCGCAAGTCGGCCCACATTACATCGATTTCACACTATTTGTCGGAGACCGAGTGGGTCTTGATGCAGCCCTTCCCAAATCAAACAGAGATCCGAGATTCGAGATGGAACTTGGTTTTCATATGGGACATGTCCTGTGGCCACATACAGATTCCAAGTATCTACCATTCAATCCTAAAGGAAGAATGTTCAGAATTGGGCGCCGTGGGCAGGAAAACGTATGGCTAGCCATGGTTCCTGCCACATATCTTGATCCCGACCATTCCGATAATATTCCGGAACGCTACCCATCCATGGATGCCAAAACCACCGCAATGGCATCAAGTCATGCACTTATGGTGACCATGTTCTTTGCATTTGCGCTGTCCAAAATGCGACACCGTGACATCCACTTCACTGAAGCATACCCGGAACCATTGAATAGACAAACGGTTTCACAATCCACTGATATTCTGTAAGCCTTTTGATATTCTTCTCTTGTCAATTTGTATGGGATCAAATTGCGCAATCCTGACCATGTCATGATTGCGCGCCAAACATATATATGGCATACATTTGCGCAATCCTGACATAGTCACAATTGCGCAACGATCCATCTTACATTGTATATGACATTTGTACTTACTCAAGATACATTATAGTGGACGATTTCAAGAAAACCGAAGAACATTGACACTGACAGTTCCTGAGTTGCAATTGCTCCATCGAACTATCAGAGAAGAATGGGATGATTGGGTGGATGCAGCACCTGCATCATGGAAGAGAGATAGTTTTCTTGTCTCCAATGTCCCTGTAGCAATCACCATGCGATATGGACAAAATCAAGAAATTGCATCCACAATGAACTATGAAGCAGAAGAACGTGCAGCATGGCATGCAGATCATAATTATGCAAATCTAAGACAATGCACACTATCCATTGCTTCTTTAGTAACGTGAGTGATTGAATTGAGCTTGACAGAAAAAAGTATCTGATTATGTTCATTAGTCTAGTCAAAGTGATGGAATGGAATGAAATCGAACCAAGAGACATACTGAACCGCCATGATCAAGTGTTTACTCAACCATTGTTTGGTTCTGATGATGATGAAGAGCTGGAGGTGGTAGACAATCTGGAAGAATTGCCTTTATTGGATGACGAGGATCATGAAATCGAAATCTTTGATGCTGAAGGTTATCGAATTCCGAGACGCAGGCCTCAATTGGTTGTAGAGTCAGGCTGCTGGATCTCTCTTCTGGATGCTCATAATCTGTTTCGGACCCTTGACAATATTGACGAAATCAATATATCCAGAGGCATGCCATTCCGGGCATTTCCCCAAGGCTTTCTGAAACTATATGGAAATATTCAGTCAGCAAACATTCCATCCATCTTGAAGCAATATGTCACCCAAATCAACCAAAACATCCAACGTCCAATCCAAGATGATGATGATGAAGAAGTATTTGGCAACACTCCTGCTTTCTCTGGAGTTTATTTCCAATCATACAATGAACTATCCCATCGAGTGCGGGATGAAGCCAAGTTTCATTCAGTTCAGCTAGGACATATCACAGCTGCAGCGTCTGGGTCAACATGCAAAGGAGTTGTATTCCAACGACGGTGGGAAAAAGTGGTTCAGCATTGCCAAGAGAAATTACCTCATAGAAGATTTGAAGACAAAGTTGCTGGAGCTCGACAACCCCAGTCACTTCGTAATGAGGTAACTTATACGATTCATTTGAATCGCATTAAAGCAGAGTTCCGAAATGGAGGGTAATAATTTGACTATATGGTGTTTCCATCCAAAGATTAATCATTTTGATTTTAGAGCCATCTATGATGAGATAATCCAGAAGGTCACACATCGTTGGGGACATCCTACTTTAAAGAATGCATTCAAGTCATGTACCATACCATTCAAATCTGGTGTAAGTCATAATCAATAAATTTAAACCCTATACTATTGACAATCTGAATCTGGACAGGTCATTCCCAAGCTCTATTCCTGGACATCCTATCCTATAACATGTATTTTGGACCATTTCTGGGATAGGATTCAGGATACGTTGACAAAGAAGAAGGCAATCAGCCCATATGTCATTGAGACTATTGCCATGCTAGAGCGCACATTGAATTTTGGACATACAGGGAATGCCACTGTAATGATCCAGAAACTCATGGCTCCTGCTAGATTATCCTTGGGCTGTTTAACAGATGGTTTGCCCTGCATCTCAGACACCTTTATCAAACACCAATCCATGCGTGTCAATGATCTTCAGATCGTTGTATACAATTGGCCGATTGTCAACCATGGAACCAGACAGCCGATCACAGCATCCAAGAGAGTTCTTCAACTGACTTACGGAGACAAATATTATGAGGTCAGTCTGAATTCCATACAGTATATTCATTTCACTTTGGCATGGTTATTTTGCGCATTTCTGACTATGGAAGAAATGCGCGATATTCCGGACACATATTTGTGTTCAACCAAAAGTGAAAATTGTAGTATGATTGTGCGCATTTCTGCCATGTGCAGAAATGCGCCAGATCTACATGTTCATATATGTGCATTGAACCATATTGAATTATCAAGGTTGTTTGCATTATACTTTGGCTAATATGATCTATGTTATTCACAGGAATATGAAGCTCGCTTTACAATTATAAATGGGCTTCAGAACTTTCAAGAAGAACTATATCCCCATATCTCAGATATAACCACCCGAAGGGCCTGTTATGCGATTGAGCTGGCTTTCCGAGCATACCTCGAGGATGTTAAGCGGCTTGTTAAGAAGGCAGTGGAGGCTGAAATCAACCCTCTACTCAGATCTATGGACATAGAGGAACAGAACTCAGCCCTTGATAGAAGAGTTGCACTCACAAACTGGCTCAAGAATGAATATCTTTTGGCATACACACCCACAGTTCTCACACATCTCATACAATCCATCTGTGCTCACAATGTGATTCCAATGGAGCTTACTCAAACAAATATTGGCAAGATATCTATGTCTGCTTTTGCCACTATAATC